>PVKA01006965.1:9481-80492 GCA_004027165.1 Ctenomys sociabilis
TTTTTTTTTTTTTTTTTTTTTTTTTTTTTTTTTTTTTTTTTTTTTTTTTTGTCTTTTTTGAGACAGGGTCTCACTGTGCAGTTCAGGCTGGCCTTAAGCTCACTTTGTAGCTCAGGCTGGTCTCGAACTCACAACAATCCTCCTGCCTCAGCCTCCCTAGTGCTGGGATTACAGGCATGCGCCACCACGCCCGGCCATCCTTCCTTCATTCCCTTTGTTTCTTTTTTTTTTTTTCTTTTTGATGGTGGAAGAGTCCTAGAGATCAATCTCAGGCCTCACACATGCTAGGCAAGTGCTCTCAAGTGAGCTACATTCTCAGCCCTCTTTGTACTTTTTCCATATGGAAAAGCTATAGCCAGAGAAGCATCTTGGTGACTGCATAGCCCTAGAGTAGAGCAATGCAAGTTTCTGAGCAATTGGAGCCCATTTTCTGACTATCGCAGAAATTTACCTAATAAGCTTGATTTCCTTAAGGAAGTAAAAGCAATATGAAAATATGTCATATCTCATATGCCACAGCCACACAATGTGCTGTGACATTGGATTTAAACCTTGGCAATCCTCTCAGGAGTTTGCTGTGTCCACCTACATTTCTTAGAGTGTTGGAGCATGTCACTCTATGAAAAAGTGCAATAGCATTTTTTTCTCATAAAATTTCTGAAAAATGGATTTTTACTCCCAAGCATGCAACAGTAAGGCTTGCTAGTGTGGCACTGCTTCAGATTTAATGAGGTTGTGTAATAGCAAAATCAGAAGGTGAGTCTCAGATGACTTGGAAATGGACTTCGCTGGTGTAATTTTTTTTCTCAATGAGGTTTTTTTAAAATAAGAAATGGACAGACAAATAAATTAAAAATATGAAAGTATTCTTTCTTGAGGAGCTAAAATTTCCCTAAAATATATTTTTCTCACATATGAAATTGGTTTACAGGCAGTATAGAAACTATTTTTTTTTAACATTTTACTTACTATATGTATTAGAATGTCAATTAGTATATAATTGCCGCTGGGGCTAAATTTCATTTAGTTAATGCAAATATTAGATGATCTCTTTTAACATCCTGATAGTTCAAATAAATGGTCATGGATTCTAGGTTAAAATCCCTGCAAATATTTACATAGACTGGAAAAATAAGCACATTTATAGACTATGAAGTAGTGAGAAAAAATCCACCTTCACTTATATGGCTGAGGATTCAACTGCATCAGACAATGTCTTTATTTCTTGCTACATATGTAATATATATAGTAATACCTTGGTTCTCTCTGTTCATCAACAATTCAGTTCTTAATCAAAAGTAAAGGACAAAATTTTGCTTCAGTTCACAGACTCTACATGGGATAGCAAACACAACTGTGACTATGCAAACAATTACAAATATGGCCATCTTCCCATCTTCCCCAAATTCATAAAACAAACTATGTCATTAACCAAGATCTATCTATCTATCTATCTATCTATCTATCTATCTATCTATCTATCTATCTATCTATCTATCATCTATCTATCTATCTTAACCAAGGTAACCTTAGTGTGCTGGGAAGAGGAACTGTTCTCTTTGTAACTACCTGGTAGTTTCATATAATAGAATTATACACTTAGGTCATTGCCTGTATTAAACTGAACACTTTCTGGAATGCAAATATAACAATCTCTTTGTTCGGTATTATTACAGAACCATATTTAAATGACATTTTCTTTAAGATATATCAATCTTAATTGAAAATTTTAAAAATTTAATCCATTAAGGTACGTCAGCAAATATTTAGGGAAATAACATCAGCTTGACTGGAGACTTAACAAATAATTAAAGCACTGTTGGAGTAGGAAAATGTTTCGCGTGTGGTGCAGCTATAGCTTCCCAGGAACTGTCTATGTCCCTGGAAGTGTTGTATGTATCAGATGTTCAATAAATACTAAGTGATTAAATTGAAAGTTTCATGTTAACATTTCTGTAAAAATATCAAAACACTATTATAAGACTTTTTCACATATTTAATCTCAGCACCAATTTTTCAAAAAAATCTATAAAATCCCTGTGAGACAAAGGTCTTTTAATAAGCCTCAAAACCCTACCAGAAATTTTATAGTTCTTTGTTTTTTGTGCACATGCCTTAGGAAAGTGTTTTCTTTACTGATCTATTAGTATGACAAATAACTGCATCTCCTAAAAATAAGTAAGAAGCAGATAGTTAGGAAACCAAATAAAAATCCTTACAGAAAGTTCTCATTCCAGCAACCAAGTCTGTGTCCTAGTGCATTTCTGCAAGACACAGATAGTCTGGGTCAAGCTTCAAACCTGAAATTTATAGATGTTTACACTACAGCAAAGTGGTGGAATGAAAAATCACATATTTTACTCTTTAGAATTGTTAGTTAGAATGTTACTGAGTATCAATGTGTTGGTTCATTTTACTTCTTAAATTGGCTAGATTAAGAAGCTCCTGGAGAACGGTTTGGAGTGAAATCCTCCTCAGTAGGTTGACTACAAAGCTGCCTGAAATGTGTAGGGTTGGAGCGTGGCTCTGGAGGATGCCATTAGAGGGGGTGTCGGTCCTAGGTTCTCTCTTGTATGCTGCTTTCCAGGCACCAGCAAGTGAGCAGCCTTCCTCTGAGGCACTGCTCTAACCATGGATGTTCTCACTTTCCAGGCAACTGCTGTGAGAATAACAGCATGAAATATAACCATCTTATCATCTTGTTTGAAATTCTGTGTCACCTTTATTTTAGCATTTTGTTGTTTTATTTTTCTTTTCAAAATAAACATTTCAAGAATTGTTTTAAAAATCCAGTTGAAACCTCAGAAGTTGTGAGCCAGATAAGTACTTTTTTTTTTTTTTTTTTTTTTTTGCTTACTTTTTTAAATGTATTTAGCACAGGGTCTACAAGGTCTCACTACACAGATAGAATCATAGTGACACTTCTGTTTTCAGCCTCCCAAGAGCTAGGATTACAGGCTCACACCACCACGCCCAGTCTCAGTCACTGACTCAGGCCCACCTAGGAGTGGAGCTGACATGGAATGCCTGGAACAGAACCCCAGTCCCTGTGCCTGTCTAAGCAGGCGTTTTAATCTGTTGAGCTATCTGGCCAGCTCTTAAGCCACTTCTTTAAGTTATATATGTGAGGTGTTTTGTCCCAGCAATGAGAAATCTGGCAACTCTCCCCTCCATGGAGGTCTCCTCCTACACAGCCTTTTGGTTTTAGTCCTGGACTCCACCAACACAGATTTCAAACTCTTCAGTTTCCCAAGTCATTACTTTCTGATGGATTTTTAGATCTTAACTAGTGTTCAAGTGATTCTTTACAGAACTTAAGTGAAGAAACTTAGATATTCCATCTCTAGGCAGGAGTGAAAATATACAAACCAGTTATTAATAATACTATTTTACTTACTAATTAAATCCTAGTCATAGATACATGTTTTATATTCATTAGTTGTCATTATTTCAATATTTAGGGCCATTATTCTTAAGGAAATGAACTAGTATATTTTATGACATAATAATTAGGAGTTTAAAGTCAAATTCTATTTGTATTATGTGAAATATCTTTGCTATAAATTCAGGCTTTCTTAGGTTCCAATTTAAATAGGTTCATGACTGGAAGAAATCTTATTGATTGTTCTGACATTTCTTGACAATAACACAAATTAAAAAATCATAAGGAATTAAGCCAATTAAAGCAAAAAAGGTCTTATTCATATTCAGACAGTAAACTATACTGATCCATTAGCATAGCAAATAAAGTTGGTATTGTCACAGTTTACAAGGGAATAGATTTAATAAAAGACACATAATTTATAGGGTTATTTTAGAATATTCACCCAAAATGTCAAATACAGAGGATCTCTCTGCATGCTAGAGATCCAAAAATCCAGCTGAAGGCCTAGGTTCTACAGCTAGAGATCCAAAAATCCAGCTGAAGGCCTGGGTTCTACAGCAGTGTTCTGCATGAGTCCAGCAGAAGATCTTGAGTCCGTGGAAATGATTTCCAGGAGGTTCAGCTGGAGACCTAGAACCATGCAAATCTGGGCCAAGGACTGCACTGGGAGGGCCCAGAGTTCAGTGGTGGATGAAAGAAGATCTATGCCAGTGGGTGAAGGATTTGTGTAGAAGGCAGAGCCAGGAAGGGGCAGTCAAGGTAAGGACCAGAAGAGATCTGCAGCCATCCTTCGCTTCAGTGAGGACTCAATGATCAGAACAGCTGAATTCATATCAGGAAGACAGGTATGACTAGCTTCTCCAGGAGTGCCAATGGCACATCGTCTTCCCCTCCAGTCTGCTTTCATGCTGCTGGAAAAAGTCCTTGCATGCGTGGTCCACATCCAGAACTATGCTGATTCACTTCAGTTGGATGTTCTAAATTGCCCAGTAGTTAATTCACCATTTTCAGGCATAAAATGTATTATATGCAACAGTTCATTAAATACCTTCATCAACCACGAAGAGTGTGTGAATGGGCTTGTTTTAAGTTTAATCATAAATATGGTTTTGATTTTTGGTTTTTGTGGCAGCATGGATTGAAATCCATCCAGCCCTTGTGCTTGCCAGGCAGCTGCTTATGCCCTGAGCTATATCCCTGGCCCAATCATATTTTAACATAATTAAAAAATCAAACTTTCCTTCCAGCCTCAGTCGAATGGGCCCGGAGACACTTCTGAAGGATCGCCGCGATGGCCGCGCAGGGAGTGTCGCAGGTCCAGTTCAAGTTTGTGCTGGTGGGCGACAGCGGCACTGGCAAGACCACGTTCGTGAAGTGCTGCTTGACCGGCGAGTTCGAGAAAAATACGTGGCCACACTGGGCGTGGAGGTGCACCCGCTCATGTTCCACACCAACTGGGCCCCTATCAGGCTCAACATATGGGACGCGGTGGGCCAGGAGAAGCTCAGCGGGCTGCATGACGGCTGCTACATCCAGGCACAATGTGCTATTATCATGTTTGACGTGACATCCAGAGTTACCTACCAGAATGTGCCCACCTGGCTCAGAGACCAGGTGCGAGGGTGCAAGGACATCGCCATCGTGTTGCGCAGCAGCAGAGTAGACATCAAGGACAGGAAAGTGAAGGCAAAGTCCATTGTCTTTCACCGAAAGAAGACTTCAGTACTGTGATATTTCTGCCAAAAGTAACTACGACTTTGAGGAGCCCTTTCTCTGGCTCGCCAGAAAGCTTATCAGAGACCCAAACTTGGAGTTCATCGCCACGCCTGCTCTCGCCCCACCAGAGGTCGTCATGGACCCAGCCTTGGACATGCAGTATGAGCAGGATTTAGCGGTTGCTCGGACCACTCCTCTCCAAGCTGAAGACAACGACCTGTGAGGTAGTGAAGCCGGCTGGCGTTAGGAGTCTAGTTTTGTAGGCAACTGTCCTGTGACGTGAGCGGTGCCGCATGTGTGCCACTTTGTTATCTAGCTAAGCAGACATGTGCTTCATCTTTGGGACGCAGAAGGAGATGAATGGGTTTCATAGTGAGTGTGGCAGTTAAACCCTCGTTTTTTGGATCTGCATATTTAGCTGTTTGGAACGCAGTTGTTTTCCTTGAGTTTCAAATGTAAGACTGCTACAGTCACATCACACACACAAAAAAAGATCTAACTTTTCTGTAGCTCAATTTTCTTCAGTATCCATTTCTTTAGCTACTGTTATGGTTATAGTAATTGGCCTTCTTGGCAATAATTGTACAATTAAAACTACTGCATGAATGATTATTATAATATTTGAGTTGTTTAAATCTTTTTTGGTTTTAACTTATACTTTTGATTTGTAATTAAGAAACTTATTGTAAAGAAACAGAAAGCCAGAGACACCCAGACACACAGAATGAGAAAGAAATGAGTTTTATAGTAGTACCCCAATATGTATCAGGCCAAAGCCAAGTTCTTATGTTTTGCAATTCATAATGTACAGGCTGACAGAAATTTCTACTTAATAACTAATGCTTAATTGCTTTTAGATTGTCCAAGAGAAATAATGAAAATGATCTAAGGGGTGGAACATCAAAGCAAAGATAATTTAGTCAATAAGGATATTTATAGGTCTTTCTCTATAACATATTTGTCCAGAAAAAGAACTATGGCATGCACCTCTTAACTACTTCCTTATTAGCTTATATCTTAGTTGTTTTTTTTTTTTTTTGTGAATTTCTTACTTTTGTGAATTTGATCCTTTTTTATATTGATTTCCCTTTTAGATAATTGTAGTTTTCTAGACATCTTTCACTCATAATAACTACTTATACAACTTATGTCCTGTGTGGTGTTGGATAAATTCTAATTCCTGAGTCCCTTCTCTCTAGCTTTTATGCAAAATGCTGCCTTATATTAATGAAGTAAGCCATTTATCTCAATATTTGTCTTTCAGGTGGTAATTTAGGACATTTTGTATTAGAGTAGTCGATTTAAAAAGAATCCTGGGAGCTGGGTAAATAACTCAGTGGTCTAAGTGCCTGCCTGGCAAGGGCAAAGATCCCAATATCACATGCCTTGCCAGTGCTGCGCCAAGCCAGCCACTGAAACTGGGAGTAGTGGCACATGCCTGTAATTCTGGTGATGGGGAGGTGAAGAGAGGAGGACCACGATGAGTTGAAGCTGCCTAGTGAGACCTTGTACCAAACAAATAAATAAATGCATCTAAATAAATAAATGAAAAGATATGTGGATCCCACTTACAGACTGCGTTGTAGTTTGGAATTTTTGCAAGGTGAACAATACAATATAAGAAACATACTATAAGATTATTTTATAATGAATCACCCAAAGAATCACATGCAAAGACTGAAGGAAATCTGTCCACACACTAAAGACCAATGAATACAGCTGAGGGCCTGGATCCTGCATGAGTCCAGCTGAAATCATACATCCTACACAATGTCTCCCACAGGTCCAGCTGAAGGCCTACAGTCCATGACAATGTCTCATGAAGGCCTGCTTATGGATCTACGCTGGAAAGACCCAAAGGTCAGAGGTAGAAGCAAGAAAGTCTATGACAGCAAGATGAAAGATCTGCACCAGCAGGCTGAGGGAATGTGACACTCCAATAAGAAACAGAGCTCTCCTGAAAAGTACCACACCCATCCTCAGCAACAGTGAGGTCACGAGATCCTTCAGTGGTGAGAAAGCTGAGTTCCCACCAGGAAAGCCAATGTTTAAAGCTCCTCCAGGAGGCTGAGCAGTGCACCATCATCCCTTCTGGAGGCAGGAAGTGTTGCTCAAGATGAGGACCAGAGCTCCCTCAAAATGAATGTAGGTATTCTCAGCAACAGCGAGGTCCTGAGCTCCTCCTCTGACAAGAGGAGTTAAATTCATCACGAAAGACAGCACAATGAGGTTCCCCAGCAAAACAGCCCAAGAGAACTAGCAGCTTCCCACAGCTTCTACAAACAGCATCGCCAACATCCAGCCTCTCAAGAGCTCCTCCTGTTCTTCCTGTGACGCTGCTGGAAACAATCCTCAGGTGGTCTGCCACATCCAGCACCACACTAGTTCAATTCATCTGGGTTTAACAAGTTGACCCCCAGTTAACAATTCAGTACAGACTTTTTGTACAAATGGATCTCTCTCTGTCTCTGTCTCTGTGTCTCTGTGTGTGTGTGCCTCTGTGTCACTGCCTCTGTGTCTGCCTCTAGGTAGCTGTGTCTGTCTGTTTGTCTCTCTGTCTGTCTCTATCTCCATGTCTGCTGTCTGTCTCTGTGTATCTCTCTCCCTGTACCCGTCCCCGTCCCTCTTCCCCTTGCTCACCCCTTCTCCCTCCCTCTCCCTCTCCAGGTATTCAACCCAGGAGCTTCGCAACTGCATTACATTCTCCTATTTTTGGCTTTACATTCTCAGTTATCTATTTAGATTTTCCTGTATGGTACAGAGTCTTAATAAACCTCTTAGCTGTCCAGCTTTGCTTGAATTTAAAGTCGCCCTGGCACAGCACCCCACAGAGCTGGTATGACAGGCGTGAGACCACAGTGCCTGGCCAATGATTATAGTTCATGAAATTTTCCCTAGACTCTAGGTGTTGCATCTTGTTGACAGCCACCAACTCACATTTTGATGCTCCATTTACTGGAAAGGAAATATTTTGTAAAATAATATATGAAGCCATATGGATATGTAATTAGATCCTCAGTGAAAAATTTGTCCTCTGAAATATTTCATCTAAATGTCTTTCAAATCTGTTTGATTTTCTACGAGGTAAGATTTTCTAGCCAGACTTCCCCATTATTGGCTGCGGATGCAGAGTGCAAATGAGCCTGGTAATATTCTGTCACTCAGAAGTGCATGTTTTGAAGGGCTTTAATCAGAGGCTAAATGACTGAGGTGGCACAGTTTGAAAAATCATTTTCTGTCCATTTGTCATCTTACATTTTTCTTCCTCTACAGTTCTCTTTCACTCCAGGAGAAATATCATGATAGCTAGAAAATAATTCTTAAAAATATTTTCAAAAGATACATAAATTTGTTGAGAGAGATCTATCCACAATTATAAATCATCACAAATTTGAATCTTTGTATGTAATTGATGAGAAAGTACAGTTTACTGATCCTTACTTGTGATGTTGCTACTTTAAATTTATTAACTAAAAAAGAAGAAAATCAGAAATCAGTCTTATTGGCAGATCTCTAAGTCAGATACAAAAAAGTTAAACCTAGAAAAAAACCTCACACATGTTTTGGATATACTAGTGTCATATTAAATATAATAACCTCACTATAACTTCTTTGAAATGTTCTGTTTAAATATTCATTTTTTTCTCACTTTCATATTTTTATAGTTCACAACTGCATGTTAGTGAATAGTATTTAAGGGTTTATTTTTTTCTATTACTATGATTTCCAAATTATTTCCCTTTAATTATTTTCCAAATATAAAGTATATTTGTCCTATCTGAATATATTTCTAGTTTCTATAGCTTTTAGATGAGAGGATGTATGATAGAATGCAGCAACGTCATACTGCATATGTGCTTGCACAGAAATTTAATATTCTGAGATCAAACCCCTGTCTTGATTTTGGGAAATAACTGATTTTATCAATACCTTTGGTTCTAGGCTTTAGATATGACCCTGACCTTATAAATCAGAGTCCAGACATGGGTCCATTGATGGCATTTAATTCAAGTAGTCTGGAAGGTTTTGCAGAGAAGTTTGAGAAAGAGCTGCTTTGTGCACTCTTAAGTGGCATGTGGAGTGGGCAAGCGGGTATTTTCTTCCATGTGGGACGATACATTAGCTAACCCTTGCCAAAGAGCAATATAGCTGCAGGCATTGTACTGTAAAATAATTCACGCTTTTGTAAACTCCGAGCTGCTGAGGGCTGGGGCTTGTGGCATGTCGTAGTTCAGGTTTCTGCTTCTGGACCTCACAAGACTGCAATCCAGATGTTACCCAAGGTGGCAGCTCCTTGTGAAGCTCAGGGTGGGGAAGAGTCCCTGAAGACCTCATGTATGGATTTAGGGAGCCCTGGGTATTCTTCAGGCTGCTGGACTGAGGGTGTCTGTTACTTCTGGGCTGGTGAGACCAAAGCTCCCCCTCATCCCTAAGGTGTCACATCCCATGGCACAGTAGCTTTTGTTCCCTCAAAGCCAGCCAGGAGTATTTTACGGAGGCAAATTATAATCTCATCATGAACATCATATAATCACACATATCTTAATTCTCTAGTCCATTACTGACAGAGATAAATGGTAAGCATTTAATAAAAAGCTCCTATGTGGTAACACGACGCTATAATCATAGCACAGCTTTAGACTTAGAATGAAGTACGGTTAGCTTTTTCTTTTTCACTGTTTCTCATCACACCAGGCGTCCTCATAATTCACACCTTGCTTCTGACGGGGAGCCATTACACTTCCAACACTTCCTGTTTTCTGAAGATAATGAATCCAAACAGCCTACAAGTTCTTTCAGTCTGATTTTTAAACATATTGTAAATACATTAAGTCTCTGATACCATTTCCCTAATTAAATCCAGTATTATTACCACACGCCATTCTCTTGTCTTATATTGTTCTTTTCTTTATACCAGGAAGGTTTAGTTCTACAACAGTGACGGCAAATCTTTTAGAATTTTCAGTGATAACGAACAGCCCACTGTGGCACACGCAGCATAGGTTTTCCATCACAATTCTATACCGATGAAGTCAGGGTGACACTAAAATGTATCTATACTTTACCATTATCCACAGCATAGCAGTGTGCCTTGACAAGGTGGCCTGGAAAACTGCACGTGGATCTTTCCCCAATTTCCTGGGCTCGCTGCCCCCGCTTCAGTTTCTCTGCCATCCAGTCTCCTTTCTGCGTAAGGACTCTTCTATGTTCTGCTAATTCCAGCTGAAATCTTTTCTTCTTTATTACTTGAAAAATTCTCCTTCATCCTTCATTAGAAAACTGCTGAGAACTGGAGAATGAATATAATTCGTAGTCATTTTAGCAAAAAGTGTGGTGGAGGGAGTTGATGAAAGCAAAATCAAAATATGTAAGCAGCTGTGAAAAGAATTGACTGCTTAAAAATATGAAACATGAAAGATACATGTGAAAAACAGAACACGTTTCCAACATTGCTCTTCCTACTTCCACTCTTTCTGAACTTCTACCTATCACAAAACATCACTCACTATATATTTATTTCTGTTAAATAATTCAGAGGAAATTCTCAGCCAAGAAATGTACCCAAGTGATTTTAAGCCCCAGTCTGAGGTAAGAGGGAATTCAGCAGCCGAACAGAACAGCACCACCAGAACCAATTTGTAGTTCGCCCTCTCATGTTTTTACTGGAGGATTTAGAACTTTCCAGCTCATTGTAGTAGTAACCAGCCAGAGAAAGCTGTTTTAAAATGGAAATAAATAAATATAGCGCATACTTAAGATTTAAATGCTCAATAGCCATGCATGCCCAGGTACTGCTGTACGGAACAGACAGAAATCTCCAACATCTTAGGCAGTTTTCTTGGAGAGAGCTGATTTGAGCAGAATTTTTTAATGTGTGAATTTGAAGTAAGTCAAAAGTTTCTCAACTCCACTGTATAAAACATAATTTATAAATTTCAGTGTTAAAATCCACTGTCTGGTTTTCTGTAGGGGCCTTTAAAATAGGAATATCTTAGAGTCCTGTCTGTTGGGGGGGAAAGAGAATCTTATAGAAGAGCAGCTGCTGTAGCTGAAACTCCAGAAAGCTGAATCTGCAGAAAAAGCTCATAAAGTTAGGGCCTGAGATTCTTTATTTGACTCCAGTGGGTACTGTGACAATATCATAAAATGTAAAAAGTCTGGGTTGGGAGGAAGGTGCCATACAGGTATGTGGGTGTGCTGTTTGTTGCACAGGGTTTCTAAAAGCATTTGTGGAGTATTTTGCTATTTTATTTATTTATTTATTTATTTTAAAGTTATTTATTTGTTTATTTTTTATTGGAGGAATCAGGGATTGAACTCAGCCCTTGTGCTTGCCAGGAAAGTGCTTATTTTACTGAGTTATCTCTCCTGCCCCTTATTTATTTATTTACTTGGTACAGGGTCTCACTATGTAGCTCAGCCTCATAGTGATGCTCCTGTCTCAGCCTCCCAGTGCTGGGATTACACGCTCCGTTTTGGTGGCCGCCATGGTATGGAGCCAATACGGCATGGGTACCAGAGATCAAACCCTGGTCCTTGTGATTGCCAGGCAGCTGCATGAACCACATAGCTATCTCCCTGGCCTCTATTTTGCCATATATAAAGTAAGCACTATCAGATGAGACTAGATGGTATCATAGGATTCATATCTCACAAAGCCTCATTGGAAAACATTGTCTCAGACATTTTCTACAAACATGCAAACAAGAATAAGACATACTAAAAACTTCATTCATGATCACTTTTGAATCAGTTATATGTTCTCAAACATTGTATGTTTTCTCGGTTTGTTTAAATACCTAAGTCTCCATCACCTGTGTAGGTGCTCTTGAAGGATTAGTATTTACAGCATACACGTGCCAAAATTCCTCTTAATTCTGGGCTCATCCCCCAAGACAACGTATAGATATTATTTCAGGTCAGGTCTTCAAGAAGCACAGCCTCCATAGCACTTCTATTGAGAAGCTCTGGTTTTTTACTTATGAGCCCCATGTTTACAGTAGAATGGTCCCATTCTTGTGTGTAGTTGGTACCTGCACATCAGGCCTAGTCATTCGCTTTCATCCCTTCCCTCCTCTCTTCCTCCCCTATAACTCTTGATCCTTTCTGCCCTGATAAATATGTATCCCCCTATGTTCTAATACTTATTGGCATTTGTATTGCTCTTCTTATGTAGTTTGTGTATGATAAAAGATATGGTAAGTCTCCTTTCATTTAGAGTAGACACCAGACACATAGCCATTGCCCACTTGTCTCCAAGTGATGCAAAAAACAAGGGAAATGGGGCAACAGTTCAGTTTTTTCTTGTATGATTTATTTCGCCTAATGTTATAGTCTCAAGAAACATCTATTTTCTACAAGTGTGTTCAGTTTAGCCTTTTTTATGGCAGAGTTGCGCTCTCCTTTTGTTGCTACCACATTTTCTTTATCTAATGATAGGCTTACAGGCTGTTTCTAAGATTTACCTAATATAAATTGTGCTGCTACAAACCTAGGGATGCATGTGCTACTGTACTATAACTTTTTTATTAATTATGTTGAGAAACAAATAGCGATTTGACAGATCAAAACAGGTGAGTAGGACAGTTTCAATAATTAATACATTGCATACTGTTGTCTTTCTAGGGTTATTCATAGTACAAGATGCAGACATGATATCCTGTCCAGACACTATTAGTACAAATCTTCTCACTGAATTAAGGGAAAGTCACTGTATATCTATCCTATTTTGTATATATAGATACAAAATGGTCCTTCATTTGTATCCCCATTTTTTGTTCAGTTTTCTCAGAGATGGGTATTCCATTGCCATTTAAATATTTTAGGTGCTTCAATTCAGCAAAATAATCCAATATAGTCCAGTAGTCCATAATAGTAGTGGGTTATCCACAGGACTGGCAATGTCAGAAGTTGTTGACTTGAGCCTTTTACAGTTCAGCATATTAATGTGGCTTTACTTTTTATACCTCGTTTTTATGCTTTTCTGTTGGATGGTTAAGACCAAGATAAAGCAAGACCTATGTCACAAGAAATGTAACTCTGACAAGGTCAGTGAAATGCTCTCAGGATTTATCCTGAAACCCTGCATTGCAGTTTGTAAGTACTTTGTCAGTGTCAGTCATGTGGATGAGTCACAGCCATTGTTTGACCAATTTGCAGTTCCAGGAAATGAACTAGGGTCCTTTCACTTGCCAGGCAGGTGCTTAGACTGCTGAGCTGTCTTTCTAGTCCCTAATGGCACATTTATTATTCTGGCTTATAATTCTTAAAGGTAAGTATTGTTTTATATTTTATCTATATTATCTATATACAACATAGAGAGAGAGACATGACTTACAGTTCACTGGCAGGTCAAATAAATTATCAAAAGAATTATAAAATAATCACAATTGCTGAGATAAACTATTTCTAATTTTACAATCACAAAGTGTTACTATAGTTAAGAATTATACAATTTTCATATTTTGTTATCTTTACATTTGTGCAAAAATCCCAATATATCAATCATTGAAAGTAATCACAGAAGAACCAAAATGAAAGTGGTTTAGAGAGGTTATGAAGAAACAGAAAATGAAAACAAAATAGAACCTTCTAAATGTAAGAGAAAAACAGTGCTTTTGATTGAGGGAAAAATATTGAAGGCAGAGACAAATAAAATACAAATAAAATATATAGTCACTAGAGAAAGTGATTAAAAAGAGGTGACTTAGGTTGATTTAATTATTATTGGCAAGACAGCTATTTGTCTCCTTAGTATTCAAAAACCAAGCAACCAGTTTATCGTTATTAAGATACCTGACAGGCTTTTTTCACACCAACATTCCATAAATATCTTAAAATTAATATCCAATAAGTTATTCTGCATGTTTTTCCAGCAGGTCCAGTGTAGAGTCAGGGTTTGAGTAGATACAATTTATAAAGGCAAAAGGTAGAAAAAATCTTTAGACCTGGAGAAAAGTAACACTACAATTAGCTCTTCATTTTTCAAAGACTTCACCCTGGATGATGTAGCCAAGCAATAGGATTCTCTAATTTGGAGGAGATGATTCTGTAGATTATAGCTTGTGGGAAAACAACTCATTTTGCTTATAAATTGTTCATGACTTGCTCTCAGAGGAGCGAAGAGCCTTCACAGCATTTGACAAAGTCTGTGGTGTAAATTCTCTCACCATTGCTAAATTTAAGGTATCTATAAGGTATTACGAAATGTGAATTTGGGGAAAGATGTATACATTTCTCAAAGCACATAAATGTTGGTTTTCTAGTTTTGACACCTGATACACATGGAATAATGGTACTTGCTGTATCTGATTTTACATGCTGTAGTTAACACTTAGTCATAAACGGTGCAGGCCAGATTTCAATGAGTATAAGTTCATTCTCAAGATAATTGTTGGTTCTTCACATGATTGGGAAGGTAAAGATAGAAGATGGATTCGAACGTGGTGAGCACCAAGGTTTCAAGGAGTTCCAGCTTTGTTTACCTCACATTCATTCTCTTATGTAATCACATCTGATTACATAAGTGTCACATTGTAAGTGTCACATTGGAGCCATCTTTATGTTCGAGAAGCTTGTGGTGTAATAATGGAGGTAGATAAGCACGTAAAAATATTAAAGTATTAATATTAAACATCTTATATTAAATATAAAAATATTAAAGTAAAATATTAAATATTTTTAAAATATTAAAAGGTTAGTGACTACATTTAAAACTTCTTTTATGATTACTGATATTGACATGCAAACTGAAAATTTTAGTCATCTTCCTATTTGTGAACATTAATTAAGAATTAATTAATTCTTACCAGGACTTACTTCACCAGTGTCCTACTATTAAAAAATATATATATTGTTGCATTTGGAGCCAGGCTTTCTGATTTGGAGAGCTGATTTCTTGTAGGAATGTTTACTATTGACAGTAGTACATAGGACTAGGAGAAGCAAGTGAGATTTTTTGCTGTTTCCTAAGCATGCTGTTTACTTGTCTTACGATGTTTATCTTGTGGTTAGTTCTTTGCTTGTCAATACTGGCTTCTTCTTATTTATCTGTCCACCAACTGATCATAAAACTTTCACTTGAATATGAGGGCTTATGCATGATATGGTTAGTGGCCCCATAATATATTGTAGTTATATGTAACATAAAATGCATATAACCTTTTAAGCAACTAGTTAGAATGATGTACTAAAAGGTACATCAAACTAATTTGGGTGCAATTTTTAATTGATAAGTTCTTTGGACGTTTTGCTTCACCTCTTTTGCATTGTTATTCTGTCAATTCTGATATGTAGAACGAAGTGATTAAACTTTTCAGGAATAAATATTTCAACTTTCATCTGGTAGGAAATTCTAATGCTCATGTGTTCAGTTTAGGAGACCAAAAAAAAATCTGTGATTTCAATGAAGTTACACTGAGAAATAATGATCTGTTGCAATCTAATTTTCTAAATAGATGGAAAGTTCATCTTGAGGCTACTTTTCACTGTTAAGTAATAAATGAAAACTAACTCATTTTGGATCAAAGTCATTATTTACTTCTGTTGAGTGCTCAAACATTTGTTCAAAGATAGCCGTTTTGAAGCTTTAATTCTGACTTTTGCCAAGTACTTCCTGCTCTTGCAGTCTATGTAAAATAAATGCCAGCAATTCCTAAGTCCTGGCACATGCAGAACTTAGATTTCCCTGGCATCCAAAATGTCAAAAATATCTGGTAAATAAAAGAAAAATAAATGTTCTTAAAACTCATTTTTTTAAGTAGCTTATTATAAGCACTTACATTTCATCTGACACATTTCAATTTTTTGAAAGAGTAAAACACGTTTAAATGATTTTAGAATGTAAGGGACAATTCTCCATGAATCTTTCACAATGGTATGTGTATTCTAAGTAAGACACTGAATGTCCCTTAACATTTATCATCTTTTGTAGAATATTAGCCGAGAACACCACCGTAGAAGGTAGCAGTGAGTGCCTATAAGATAGCTCAGAGGGTTACAAGCCTGCTTAGGCAAGCTCAGGGATGGGGTTCCATCTCAGGCACCGGCTGCTGTGCCTGCCCTGCCCCTGGGCCCACTGAGTCCAGGCACGGGGTGCACACCTGTAATCACAGCCCTGGGGAGGCTGAAAACAGGAGGATCACTATAGTGAGACCCTGTACCACATACATACAAAAGAGAAAGTAGTAATATGATAAAACAATCCAAAAGCCATGCACATTTCGTTTTTTTTTTTTTGCTTTTTACTTCTGAGATCTCTCCAGTAAAAAAGTCAAATGTGCTCATGACCCATTATAGGATATTCAAATCTGCTGAGCTCAGGCTCTGCTCCCATGACTCGCCTCACTGCCTGTGCAAAAATCCTCTGACCCACATCATGCAGAGATGTGAGAATGTGGTGTGAGGATCCAGAACAGGAATGTGATACTCCAGCTACTGCTATTCCTGTGTACAATAATACATCCTTCATTTCTTTCTTTTTTTTTTTTTTTCAGAACCGGGGATTGAGTTCAGGTCCTTGTGCTTGCCAGGGAAGCGCTTATTCCACTGAGCCATCTCCCCGGCCCCATCCTTTATTTCTGAGCCAGTTCTTTCTTCCTGTCTGACTGTCTGTCTGTCTGTCTGTCTATCTCTATTGTTAACAGTGAAATATTACAATGCCCTGAAGCAATACTGAATTTACATTATTGGTCACATCATCAGAATCGCTAACAAAGGCAAAAAGGAATAACGTGTGGGAAATTATTTTTGTGGGACTACTTATAATTTAGCATTTTTAAACCCTAATAATGGTACATGCTGACTGATAGCTATGCCTGGTCAAGCCTGCAGCCCCAACACCCAGAGCCTTCAATATCATGTTTAAATCACTCCATTCAAGTGATGAGGTGGCATAAAAACATTGTGATCAGTGGAAGGTCTAATCTGATCTTCATTTTAGAAATACGGGTTGCTGTGCTGAAGACCATCTGAGAGCAGTTTTCTCGGAAGGCAGTGGATCCATACCTCAGGTGGGTTGGTCTTGGTGGATAGGAGCTCGGATACTTGATATGAAATAATCTCTTGGTATGGAAGGATTTGTTTGGAGTCTAAAAATTGTTTTATTCTGTTTCTTCCTGTGAGTTAATTAGATGAGTTCTCGAAGGTTCAAATTACATGCTTGTTCAAATTAAAGTGAAAAATGTACTGCTTTTAATAACATATTTTGTAAGTCTTTGCAGATGAGTTAGTTTCCTCAAGGAATAATCTTATATTACTTGAAAACAATCCCTTCTTCTTATAACAGGAAGCAAAGAATACAACCACCACATTCCTATTCTTGAAACTGTCTATCTATGTATCATTTATCATCATCTAGCTGTTTATATAAATTATTTAGGCAGACTTATGGTTAATGACCAAAGGGCCCCCCAATTATTTGCCTTATTCAATATTTTATCACTTGCAACTGATGAAAGTCAGCCTATATGTTAAGCCTACTATTGGGTTAATACAATTTTAGATACCTAAGAATAAGAAATGTTTATCAATTTGAACGTTTGGGTGTATATGTAGGACAAAATGCAACTGAAACATGGAAAGGTGCTCATTAATTTATCAGATAAAAATGCTGTGGTAGGCTGGCTTCTGGTATATATTGCCAGGAGCTGAGTTGAGGTCACCCATCTGTACTTGAAACTGATTCTTTGCCAGATGTACAAAGGATCATATTGATCAGTTCTGGGGCATGTGATATTTCTGGAAGCATTACTTAAGGTCAGCTTTGTTCAAACCACATGGGCTTAAAAAGAAGCCCAAGTAGATTCCTAAATAAAAATCAGGAGACAAAAGAAATAGTTTTTGGCAAAATAGCATAACCAACAACATTAACAGGACCAATAAAGTGGTGGATTAGAGCTTATAGCATTCACCAGGCAGGCCTGGCTCAGCAGGTACTGGAAAACAGGATCTCATTTATTGATTAGTGGTCTTATTTTTTATGTAGTTGGGGTTGCGTGCTAAGAGTCCTGGTCTATGGCTATGATGTTTTGTCAAAGCAAAACCCATGTCAGACAGGGCAAGATAAAAGAGGAACCCACCAGACAATATCTAATATCGAAGTATCTAGAAGGAAAAGCAGAACAGTTTCTCAGCCCCTACTACTTCTATCTTAACTCTGGCGAACATGGCACTTGAGGAAAATATCTAAATCTTCAAAAGGAGAAGCTGAGGAAGGAGGCGCTGTGAAACAGCAGAGGCCTGGCAGCTGTGCTCTGAGCCACAGGGGTGGGGATCTGAGCCAGGAAGCAGAGGCTGAGCCCTAGTGGGGATGAGCTACACACAGCTGTGGAAGCAGCAGGAGTCCAGGTGGAGACGCAGCTCATGCACTGCACTGATTGTTTTTCATTATCTTTAAAATGATTTTTTTTAAATCACTGTATCATCACCCATTTCTCGCCTTACTTTCTTTCATCTGCTGTTTCTTTCCTTCCCTTCTTTCTGATCTGTTTTCTTCCTTTCCTTGTTCCACATTCCTCACCTCACGCTCCATGTTGCCACCTTCTTGTTAACATCACCAATCCATTTTCTTCTTGGGTTTTTGACAGAAAAAGAAATGTGAAGCTGTCAACAGTTTTAAATTACATGACTAGGATATGGTTGGTTCTGTAAATGCTGATGTAACTGGTGATTGTTCTCACTGTGCAGTACGGGGACTTGCACTAGCTCTATTGCCCTGAGTAGATTCAAGAAGAATAGAAACAGCAGGCTTTACTAAGCTCTAATGGCACATCACAGGGAAAGAGAAGCTAACTGAGGAATTCTCAACAGTAATGTGCTTTTTCTATCCTAATTGATTTTTAACCTGCAGCACCAAAATAATAGGAGCATGGGAAAGCAAGGCAAGAAAATGCTTCAAAAGCAAAATCTCAACTTTCTCAAAGCTTATCTTATGGACACTGAAGAACAGGAAGTTATAGGCAAAGAACTTGTAAGGAAATGGTCACAGTGTTTGAAGATGTGAAAGAAGGAATACATGAACAAAATTCATAAGATGATTTAGAGAGCCAAAAAGGATTGAAATAAACAACAATATGGATCTAAGTAATAGCACACTCAGTGGACTGTCTTATTCCCTTAAAAGGAATAAGAAAGCTGACTGAAATTTTTTTTTTTAAAAAGTACAATATATAAATGGCCAGTTTGGTTAAAACAATAGAAATCATGAAAAGAGATCAAGCAGAAATCCAGAATGTGAAAACCTGAATGGAACAGCAGCTGTGACCGTAGTGAGGAGATGTGCCAGGAGGTGAAGACCAGGCTTTGGTAGATCGTGGACTCAGTGATACACTGAGAACGAGACTCCAGGGACGTGTGATCCAACAACTCTTTGGTGACTCAAAGCTAACATCAGATTTATGGGAATGAAGGAAAATTAGACTACTGCAAAATTATAAAGATGAATTCACTGAAGATAAGTAACCAGTGAAACTCTTGACATCATAGCCATAGACCAGGACTCTTAGCACGCAACCCCAACTACATAAAAAATAAGACCACTAATCAATAAATGAGATCATGTCAAATAGAAAGCTTTTCACAGCAAAAGAAACAAGCAACAATATGAACAAAAAACTCAAAAAAAAAAGGGGGAGAGGAATAAACAACTACCCCTGAGATGGAGTAATAATATCTAGAATAAATAAGAATCTCAAGAAAGTAGACCTACACAAAATAAAAGGTATAATCCAAATAGGACATTGAAATGAACAATATTTTTCAAAAGAAATATAAAGGACTAATAGCTGTATGAAAAAAAAGCCAACATTTTTGGCAGTTAAAGAAACACAAATGAAACATCACCGAGATTCTTATTCTAGGCATGCTAATTGTCAAGAATTAAAGAAGAACAACAATAACAAATGCAGAATGAGAATATGGTTGGCTTTCATATCAATGAGTACAGTCACTATGAAGGACTTTCAAAAAATTAAAAATAGAAATTTAATTTGACCCTTCTATGTCCCTTATAAGTATTTTCCTTAAAGATGCCCTAATATAGTGATACAGGCTTTCCTATGTTTGTAGCAGCACAACTCACAATACCTAGATGTGGTCTATATGCCCATCAATGGATCAATATATAAAATTAATAAATGAAGAAGGATAAAGTTGAGTCATTTTCAGGGAAATGGATAGACCATGAAATCACAATGCTGTTTTCCCCTGGGGATCACCAAGAGCTGTGCAAGTCAAGATACCTGCAGGGTTAGGAATTGAAAATGTGAATTTAGGACAGAAACCTTTGTACCATAGCATTTACTCTGTGGATACAGTTGGATATTTAATGCCTCTGCTCATTTAAAGACGACTTCATTACATTAAGAACAGGACATTAACTAAAATCAGCAGAAATGTGTTTAAAATTCTGTGCTACTTGCCACCTTCTTTTAACTTAGTGTCACTGAATAAAATAATTTTCTGCACATTTCTTGAGACCTAAAAAGAAAATGAGAAAAAAAATCACAAGGCAATGAATCTCAGCTTTGTCCTAAGCATTCTTATTCACTTGATTACAGGAGCCATTGAATATTTTCTTACACTTGGAAATATTGCTTAAAATTAGTTCCACTTCCATTAAACAATCTCAAAGATATGTAGCACTATATTATGTCAGTGAGCATGCCAGGAACAAGGTTTATGAACTAAGAAAAATGGGATAATATTTGAGGGGAAAGATGCATTTTTAAAGGCTTCTTCATTTATAATGTATTAATATATCAAATTATCCATGGAGTCAGATTAGTGGACCTGCTCAGCATTTATTCTTTATATAATTCAATTTCTAGTTAGTGTTTTATTTTGACTTTTATAATAGCACCAATAATATATAGCAGATATACAAAAAGCTAATGTTCATTTTGATAACCCTATTTATGGATAAAATTGTCTTACATCAAACATAGAAAAAATTACATATTTATAATGATTCTGGTTTTGGACTGATTGAGATGTTACATCGTACATTAGAAAACTGAGGTTCAATAATGGATGATGCACAGTAGCTATGGCTGGCATGGCTCTCTTATTAGCCTAGAATTTACAAGATGTCTAGATTAAATTGAAGCTTCGAGCTATATCAGCAAGTAAGGAGCACATCTTCTCTAATGCACTGGATTTCTATTACTTTACTCTGTAGTGCAAAGGTGAGGCAGTATGCCATTCAAGTGGCTGATATGACTGCTTTTGGCTGGGGGTGCTCCTCTCTGCATCATTTGATGTGCCCCTCTAGTGGATTTCTAACTGGTGGTCAATTTATCATATCCAGCTGAATTAAACTATCTTGGTGCTGGGTGCGCTGCTTATACTTGGAAACATGCTTTAAAATTAGTTCCATTTGCATTAAATAACCTCAAATATATGAAGCATTATGTTATGTTAGTAACCATGTCAAGAACAAGGTTTATGAACTAAGGAAAATGGGCTAACATCTAAGAGGACAAATGCCCCTGAGGGTTGTTGCCAGAAGCATAAATGGAGAACAGGAGAAACTGCCAAATATGCTGTTAGAGATGCTGTTTGCAGAAGCTGCTGGAAGCTGCTAGTTCTCTTGGGCTGCTCTGCTGGAGGACCTTGTCATGCTGGCTTTCTCAATGAACTTTGGAGAAGCTTTGGTCCTCATTTTGAACATTAATTCCTGGCTCTGGAGGGGAAGGTGGTGCACTGCTCAGCCTCATGAAGAAGCTTGTTGCACTGGTTTTCCTGATGGAAACTCAACTTTCTTCATTGCTGGAGGAGCTCAAGGTCTCACTGTTGATGACAATGGCAGTGGTTCCATTGTAGGAGCTCTGATGCTTACACTGACCTTTGTTTCCCAGCTTCTGTTCAGATCCCTCAGCCTGCCAGCACAGATCCTTCATCTTCTTAGCCCAGACTTCTAGCTTTCATCTCTGGCCTTTAGGATTTTCCAGCAGAGATCCATGAAGTGGGCTTGCATGAGTCTTTGTTGTAAGCTCCAGGTCTCTAGTTGGACTTATGGGAGGCATTGTTATGAGCTTTAGGTCTTCAGCTGGCCTGATGAAGGCTATTAGCATTCAGGCTTTCAGCTGCAGTCTTCAGTGTTCTGGCATGTGGATAGATTTCCTAGACTTCTTGTATGTGATTCCAGGGTGACTCATTATAAAATACTATAAAAAATGTGTCCCATATTATGTTGTTCTCCTAGCAAAGCCCCAAAATCACGACAGTCCCCCTTTTAGTAGCTTCAGTGACTATTTCCTTTTGAATAATGTGAGAAGTGCAATAGACAGAAATGATAGATTATTCTATCCCCTAAATCATTTAATCTAAGAAAAAAGTGTATGTGTGCACAAAATTCTTGGATACATAAAATAGGAAGAAAAACATGCTATAGGAGCTGGGGAGATGGCTCAGTGGAATAAGCACTTCCCTGGCAAGTGCAAGGGCCTGAGTTCAGTCCCTGCTTCCACACACAAAAAAGAAAAAAAAAACATGATATAGATATGTTAATATTATTATCATCCCCAAAATTGTTTTAGGTTAATTTTTCTGTGAAAGGATAAATGAAAGTTATAGAAATTCATGAAATCCTATCCAGTAGTAGGGGGTTACAAATAGAGCACAGCAAAAGGAAAAAAATCTGAAAAAAAGTGCTCTATAACAGTTATTAAAAGTACACGTAGCTGGCTGGCAAGATACTCAGCGGACTAGCGTGCCTGCTTAGGGAAGCTTCCGCAAACACAGGAACTGAGGTTTGATCCCTGGCACCACATGCTTTGCCTGCCTCAGCCCCAAGGCAGGCTGAGCTGGCCAGAGTCTGGACATGGTGGCACATGCTTGTGATCCCAGCACTGGGGAAGCTGGAAACAGGAGGATCATGATGAGTCTGAGTTGCACAGTGGAGCCTTGTAACAACCAAGTACATTAAAAAGATAAAAATGTACAGGTAGCTGAAATTTTAAAGACATAAATTTTCACATTTGTAAAATTTGTTGTGGGCCACATGGAACCACTATTGATAGGGCCCTGGTGCATGGAAAATGATTGCAAAAGAAAATTTCCAAGAAATTCTGGCTAGTTTGAATCTTTAATGGGCTGAATGGTGGAGGTCAGATCGCTGCATAACAATACATTTTCCAAAGTCAATGGAACAAATCCGCAGTTTCCTAAATATTCTGAAGGGAGAAATAAAGGCTTAATAGAGTGTTGCCCTTTAGTCATTAATGTAATCTTTTAAAATGTACAGGTATTTGATTTTCTAAGCAAGCACTGAATGTTTTAGAACTGGTGTAAGAACTTTGCCTCTGGGTGGCTCTTAACATTTTTTATATGACATGATTGGCCATTGGCTTAGAAAGTAAATTAAAAATCAGCAGAACACTGTGGATATTTCCAACCCATTTGGTTTTCAGGCTGTGTTCCAGAGAAAGCTTATTTCAAAGGTCTTTGAGGAAAAAAAATTAAAAACCTGAGATCCTATTCAGAAAGGTTTAATAATAGTTAATACCTCACTCTACATATATTCTGTTCCTTTTAGCTCTCCCCTGGTGTGGTGATTTTCTAAGAGGAAAGACAAAGCAAGACAAAGGAGTAAGAAAGCAAGATTATCAAGGAGAGGCTACACTGCAAATCTCTGTCCCCTTGGTCCCCTTCAATTACTGGCTAGATAATTTTTCCTTTAACAAAGTTTTACAATTCAGCTCTGATATAAACAAGCAGCATGCCTCTTTGTTTGTGCTTTTTTGATTTTAGTGTTTTTTCATGCAAAACACTAAAATTTATTTGCATGGAAATAAATATAGCTTCAGGTTCATACAGACATGAATTTTGTGTGGTTACAGGCCTGTACAGAGGTCCTTCCATCTGTGTTCCCAGGACTTTAGGTTTTCAGATCACTTCTTTATTCCATCTTTGCAAAGCATATTTGAGAAATTGAAAAGGCTTCTATGCCACACTGTTACCAAGTTAGCGTTCCCTAGATTAAATGAAGTGTCATTAGGTAAAGCGGCTTAGATTTAAGAATGGTAGTCTTTCTCCACGTGCGCCCTGGGGTTAGTCCTCTACCAGCATTCTGACTCAGTGAGGACTAGAAAAGACCCTTCTTCCTGGAGATCTTCTGTGAATTAGACAAGGCAGTGTAAGGGAAAGAGCTGGGCAATTGAAAAAGGAAGTGAGCTGAAGTCCTCTCATCTTCAGTTTCTTTTTCATGAGGTGTTATTTGGAGAAAAAGATGTTCATGCAGTCTAACCGATTAGTCTCCAATGAATTCAGACAACCCAAATCAATTCAGCTGGCTTCAGTGACTTCCAGTAAACCACCCTCATCGAAAGATGATATTAAGATGGTGAACAATGAATGTCCCCCCTTGCGTGCCTCATGTTCTAATTTTAGTCAGAATAAAGGCACAGAATTCTGCTTTCTTGCTTGAACAGCATTTCTGTAGTGAGTTCAATCAAAAATAAACACAGTGTCATAAGAACCAAGGGAGTTGAAGATGATATTCTATTTCATGAAATGAAGACATTTTTTAAGAGTGACTTTTTTATGATGTAAAAGTAGTGAATTTCTGTTTGATGTGGCCTCATGGGTTTGCTACAAACTTTTGACAACAAATGTCAAGATTTGATTTGAATAGATTTCCAAATCAGTAAGCACCAAATATACCACATTTGATATATTCTATTATGAAAGCATTTTTTGATGCAATAAACTTTAAAAAAAACCCAGTGAACTGTCATAAACATTGTAATCATATTTAAAGGCCACTTGTGAAGTGGACTGAACCCTCCATAAATAAATAAAAAAATATTTATTGTATGTTACAGAATGCATGGAAAGTATTTGTAATATATGGATACAAATTACACTTTGAATTTTTTCATTCTGATCATTAGTTATGTTTACATCTTAAAATATCTGACCCCTTAAAGTTTTCTGTAATGATGCACAATACCATATGTGTATCTACCCTCACTCAAGAGAAAATAATTTTGGGCACCATAGCTGAAAAGAGCTTGAGAAACACAGAAGCTTTCTCTTAAGAGAAACAGGAGAATTTGGAGAATGTATTGTACAGAAAGGCGAAAGGCTTATTCTAATTGTTTTTGCAATGGCTCTTTCTGAGCGATTTTTGGTGAAGGTTTCTTAGGGATCAAAGATGTAAGAATGTTCACCTTCCTTCCTAGGCTCAAGCGTGGGAAATGCCCAGGAAATGGCACTCACAGTATTTCATAAATGGGGCTCTCTTTGAAAGAAAACAGAAACACACACACACACACACACACATACACACACACACACACACACACAAAACAGGAATAAAGAAGATCGTTTTTATTCCAGGGAGTAATATCCACTTGTGAAGTTCCAGAATTGCTACTACCCTCATATAACTAAAGGGAAAGGGAGTGAAAATGAGTTTTTTTTAACTAAATGGAAAACTGAGTTGGTTACAGCCATCCACATGTAAGGAGAACAGCACTCATACAGGATAAAATGATCAGACTTCATATAATTTGATTCTTTGTTCAAAATATGCAGGACTTTATATTATACAATAAGGATCAATTTGCATGGGTTCTCTTAGGCTACATACCCATCAATATTGTTAGAAGAATTTTTTCTTTTTCTTCTTGTACTGGGGATTGAACTCATGGCCTTGCATTTGCCAGACAGACACTTATGCCACTGAGCTGTCTCCCCAGACCAATCCTTTGATATTCATATTGTTAGTTTTCTTGTTTCTGGGACAAAATCCATAAGGAGGAAAGATCTCTTTTGCTCATGGTTTTGGAACTTTTGTCCATGTTGGGTTGGGCACCAGGACTGGGATAGTGGAAAGACCTGGCAGAGGACAGCTGCTGTCCTGATGCAGCCACAAATCAGAAGGACAAGGTGGAGCCTGGCCAGATACACATCCTCAGGGCCAGGCCCCTTGTGACGCTCTTCCTTCAGCTGGAACCTGTCTTCTAACAGCACTTTCACCAATGAAATAACAACGGGCTGATCTATGGGCAGTCACATTACCCATGACTTTATCTCCTTCTGAAAGCCCCATTTCTGAAACACATGTGATGTTTGGAGGACATTGTTAGATTTAAACTTCATTCAACTCTTTTATTCTTGTCTATGGATTGAGTCAGAAGAGGTATATGGACTTTATTTCTTCTTTTTGTTTTCATAAGAATGTCACTAATTGCTGGGATTAATGGTGCCCACAGAGAACAGGTTCGCTTATTTGGTACACTCTTCTCCTTTACTTCCTTTATTGGAATCCTAGATTTTCCTGACTTGCACAATTACCCTCATGATCTATGGTTTCTGGCTGTTACAGCTTCTACCAGGTCAGTCTTATGGTAATTCAAATACTGAGTGTTAGAGTTATTGATAACTAGCCGGGCGTGGTGGCGCATGCCTGTAATCCCAGCACTAGGGAGGCTGAGACAGGAGGATTGTTGTGAGTTCGAGACTAGCCTGAGCTACAAAGTGAGCTCGAGGCCAGCCTCAACTGCATAGTGAGACCCTGTCTCAAAAAGACAAAAAAAAAAAAAAAATATTGATAACTGATGATGGACAAACCACAAATTGTCACTCAAAAATTTTAATTAGGAAACAATTTTTGTGTTCATGCAAAGAAAAATTCCCCTATCTAAAATAATAAGACCAAAGGACCATAGAGATTTCAGGGTCCAGGCATGATTTAAGAGGGTTTGGTTCATTGAATTTTGCTTTTGTTCTGCTGCTCCCCATTTTTTTTTTCTGTATCTTAGCTGAATCAACTTATTTCTTCCTGGACTTCTGAGTGTAATAAGTGTTTACTGGCCTACTAAAAAAAGCAGTCTTTATCTTAATTACTTGACATTATTGGATGATTACTGACCACAAATCCTAGAACTATTTGTGCTGCTCAGATATTTAGTTTAGCAAGAAGTTACTATTGAAATTTTCTTACTGTGTAAAGTTTATTCATTGACCATCACTGAACCAGACCTTACAACAAGAAGTCAAAATTCTCATGACTGGAAGAGGCTGAAGATACAGCTGAGTGGTAGAGCAGTTGTCTTACAGCCAGCAGGTTCCAGATTAAAGCCCCAGTATGGAAGGAACAAAACAAACAAAATTCCCACTGGACAGCTGGATGTTCCTCAAAGCTGGGAGTGACCTTGTATTACAATTCACTTGTTGAGACGGTGATAGGACACAAACGCCCACCACAAATTCTGGTTTTTATAATACTATTATAAGCCATCTATACTTCTAGATGTTTGATGGTGTTGATTTTTTTCTAAACGGGAGTTATATAAATACTAATGATGTTCCCTATTTGCCCATTGGTTTTCAAAGATTGCTCATGAGATAATCAACAAAATTTAATTGCTTTTACACAAGAAGCTATTATGTTTCTACCACCAAATTCATATTAACATATATATATATATATATATATATATATATATATATATATATGTTTATTCTCATTTGTGTGTGACAGAGAAATAGCATTGCACCTCAAAATGAAGACGGATGCTTTCTAAAAACGAACGTTAATGAAAACATTTTAACATAGGTTTTAAACATGACTTGTAATTATGTAATGAAATATCATTTATTTGATTAAAGTAAATTGAAGCCAGCTGCGGTGACACATCCTTGTAATCCCAGCACTCAGGAGGCTGAGGCAGGAGGATCACATGATTTCAAGGCCAGCCTGAGCTACATAGTGAGATCCTGCATCATTGCCCCAAAAAAGAAAAAAAAAATCAAAATTCTCCAACAATTACACATTGTTATTCTTATATTGTTTACTATATAGAAAACAAATTGATCTTCAAACAAATACTTGCTTGGTGACAGGCATATGCTATACAATTCTAAGTGAAGGAATGAGGGATTCACTAAGATTCCCAATCCGTTGTTTCCCAAAAGTGTCTCTGCCTGATGACTCCTGAAGTTAGGTATCTGATTACTACACAGATTTACAAATGCACACTCACAGATGTTTAGCAAGCTATGGGTACTGAGTGGACTTAGAAATTGTACTTGAGTTACTTTGAAGAATAAAGATGGGTTGTCAGGCGAACAAGGAGTAAAGGAGACTCATGTAGGAAATACTCCTGAAGTTCAGAAATGATAGATAAGTGTGTAGTGGGAATAAAAGTGAAAGAGGACTCTATCAATCAGCATTGCATCAAGGTTGGGAAGGCTGGAAGTTATGCAATGCATGTGCTTACCATTTTTATACAATGGAGTATTACTCAGCTATAAAGAATGATAAACTTGAAGCATTTATATTTAAGTGGTATACTCATAAGTGAAACCAGAAACACATGTGCAAATATTGTACAGTCTCCCTAGTATAAGAAATCAAAAGAAGAAATACAAACAGAAAGGTATAACAACAGCTAAAAAGAATTTAGACAGATAGTTAGGGTTAACTGAACTGTATATGTCGCAGGGTATTAATCAGTTCTCTTCTGAATGGTTAACAACTTAAGTTTGCAGGTCAAAAATTAGAGAAAAAGAAGGGGTGCATGTTCAGCCAACATTTTGGCCCGAGCCTTTCAAAGTCAGTGGAGACTCAGGACATAGGAGAACCTGTACTGGAACATCATGGATCTCAGCTGTGCCCCAAATTTTCTGATCAAGGAGATTATGGGGTCACAGAGGAATGTGACCAATGATCTATAGTGTGCTTAAGGAGAGTCACATGGAGAGAAAACTTTCTCACAGGCTTTTACAGAGAGCAAACTGGTCAAGCAATGGCTGTGACTCATCCACATGGCTGACACTGACAAAGGATCTACAGAGTGAGGTACAGGGTTATAGGATAAACCTGAGGGGACTTGACGGACCTCATCAGATACAAAAGTTACATTTTTTAAATATAGGCCTTGCTTTATCTCAGCCTTAACCATCCTAATTTGATGTGTGCCATTATTTTGTTCAGAGATGGTTGGCTTAGGAGAGTGTACACCTGCCATTGTGCAAACACTGCTGTGTGCACTGTGCTTGCGCAGGTCTCTTGGCCTCAGTGTCTTGGTTCGGTCCTGCTCTTCACATGATTGGTATATCTTCCCATTTGGCTTTGTTCCTCCGGTATTTTTATTGTTAACTTGTATCACCGATGGTGTCATCAGCTGTAAATGACGTAACACTGGTTTTAAAATGAGAAGAGAACATAACTTTGAAGGAAAATATTAATTTCATTGATAAAATTATTTTTATGTTTCCTGAAATACATTCTGATTTACATATACATGGATATGTATATTTATATATTCATATACACATATGTATTTTCTCAGCATAAAACTCAGTAAGTTTTATTACATTGTCTATGATGAAAGTCTTTAACTATGGGAAGCATTTCTTCATTAAAGACTTCATGACGTTGCTGCCATTAGTCAGCTATTAATGCCCACGTGGTGAGGCTTATTTCTAGATACAAAGAGGAATACCTATGTGAAGAGGAGGAGTTTAAAGAGCCAAAGGTTCTCCAGGTGTAGACACTGCCTTCATTCTTAATGCGAGCAAACTGGGAAATTACAACTCAGAGTAAGTCAATTTATATTACCTAATAAAATTTACTTAATCTCCAACCTCATGTAAGATGGGCACACAAACAATATTACCTTAAAATCACACACAAAATCCTGTGGAAATGCTATTTAATAGGTTAAAATTAACTCTCTGGGTAACTTAAATCAGGAGTGGTAGAGTACAGATTCTAGCTGTTTCTGGAAAAGTCATAATTAAGTCAAAAAAAGAAGGTAGTAAGTTGAGGGAAAATATTCCTGGGACATATTGACATGTGAAAAGGTATGAATTGGTGTAGTATCAAAGAAGAAGCTGTTTACAGGATGTAGGAATCACAAAAGTTAAGGGAAGGACAATCTTAAGCAAAGAGATGTGTTCCAAGGTGAACATAAGGGACCTAGTGTGAAATTTACTATTATCTCCAGTGTACAGATGACAAAATTGGCAGATAGATATATTAAAATTCAATTTCTTAGAGATAAAAAAATTCAACAGTGAAAATTTCTGGTAGGTTTATAGTTCTGCAGAGTTGACCAATTACAAAAAATTAAGCTTACTACTCACTGAGGCCAACAGAGGGCAAATCAAAGAACCCCAGGGAGGAAGTGCTAATGAGCAAATAAGTGATAAATCTCTTCAGTAAGAGAGGTCATGCTGAGAAATTAGTGCTCCTTGCCTGACCTCAGCTGGAAGCTGTGGAAACTTCAGTGGTAGGTAAGATTTTAGAATTACTCCTACTGAAATACTGCATTGGATTATTTAGAGGCATGCAAATTGTATTTAGTTCTCAAGAGACATTAGATAGCATGGAATTGTATCAGAATGGCAAAGATGGTTAAAATTGGAGAATAACATAGAGATCCTAATTTAGTGGATAAACCCTAGGTGCACATTGATCTGAGATGTCAGTGAAATTGGGAAGTCTATAAGTTACTCAGTCTAACAATATGAAACATGTATGTGTGGAATCTGCTAAAATATTTTATATTATTTGTCTTATTAATTCTCTTTATAAAATGAAAGAATAATCCTGTCTAGGTTACAGCATGGTTTTATGTAATCACACCCAGCATGTTGGAGTAATTAATGGATTCATCCTTGGTATTGCTCTGACCCATTCACACTGAACGCCTTGCTGATCTCTAAAGAGTCAAGCATATATTCAGTCACAGCATATGTCTCTCTTCACCTAGATGTTCTCATGGCTTTCACTCACTTCATTTTCTGCTGAAGTGCTCCACTAGGAAGGTCTTCTTTCATTATAAACTTATGCATTTTCCTGAATACAGTGGTCCATACCTAGCATTGTAGCATCCCTGACAGGAATATACCTTATCTCCAGTGGTTCAAAAATAGCCAGGAACAGGCAGCCCCCAAAATAAGAAGCATTAGAAATAAAAGTATGCACTTAGGCTCACAGCATGCAATCAGAGCTTATTTTCCTGTACAGTACTGAACCATACTGACCACTATATCATGAATTTCTCTTTCCTGTAATATAAGAACTTGTTTTTTAAGGCCCACAGGTGTGCCCCACAAACAGTTCATCATGTAGTTCGTCAATCAACAGATGTCTAAATACATGATAGGAATTGAATGTTTTGTTTAATTGTGTAGAATTGCCGTCTTTGAAATAGATATGTGACCCCTGTCAAAATCATGAGAGGAATTAAGGGAAGACATTGGAAGGAGGAGGATGTGAAGGTTATCCTTGATTGTGTTCAGTTGGTGACAACCACCCAGCAGATAGAACAGACTTCTGGGTGTGATTGTGTGAGTCACAGACGCATGAACTGCAGTACTCTATCTGCCTGTCAGCTCCTCCTCCTTGGTGTTGTCCTTCGCTCCGAATCCTGATTGCCATAGACCAAGAAGCTTTGTTCCACCATGCCCTGTAGTCACAACATTTGTGCCTTGGAGCCAGGAACCTCAGGGACTGAATCCACCAGATGAATGCCAGATGAAGCCTCCTCTAAGTTGTGGATGTTAGGTATTGAGTTCGGCAATGAGCAAGTTGGCTAATACAAGAAATTGACACTGGAAAAATGGGGTTATTACAATCATTGTAGACCATAGGATTTAGGAGCCTTTGCAACTGGCTTCATAAATGTGAGATGCTTGGAAAAGGTGGGAGATGAAAGTCCTTGGATGCTCTAAGTAGAGTGTGATGGGTGATGCTGCTCAAAATTAAGAGAGCCAGGATGCTGACAGAAATGCAGACAATAAAGTCCAGACGCCAAAGGTTTCAAGAGGAAATGAAGGCTCCATCAGCGATCAAACTAGTGACTATGTTTGTGGTACTCCAGCAAAAGCTTGCCACACTTTTCTCATGATCTGAGATTTTGTGATAGACGGCGATTAAGGTAGTGGTGTAACTGATTTGGCAGAACAGTTCAAAATGAACCCAACATTCAAGATGTGACTTCGATATTGATGATTTCTCTTTGGAAAATTTTTAGCTAGAATCAGGGACAAAAATGAGCAGAAAAATTTTAAAACACTGAAATTTTATCCCAGAAGCAACAACAAATGAAGTTGATGCCAAAAGATATGATAATATTGAGAAGATCTTATCCATTAAAAAGAAACAAATCACTTGTACAGGGACAAGAAGATACTTGAGGATCTCTCAGAAATCAATAGACCCAGCCTACCATGTTCTCTAGAGTACAAAACCTAAGCCTTTCATTTGAGAAGAGAGTCCCTGAGCCTTCACAAAGGACTGCTAGAAAAGTGGGTTCCCCAGGATTGATTTCAATGTGCTCAGCAGTCCAGGAACTCAGAGGCAACTGAAGGCATGGTTCAAGACCTGGAGCTATTCCTGCTGACACTGCACCTTGGTGTCATTCACAAGTGCTGGTTTTATCAGCTCATAGAATGCAAGGTTTGTGAAATGGCTTCCAACTCGACTTCACACAAAGGCATGGAAGGCCGAGAGCTCCCCGAAATAAAAGCAAAGGTGAAGTAGATGCCCCAGGAAGCCAGGCATTCTAGGCCATGAGACATCTGCCCAGGAAAGCTGCAGGTTATAAGCAGAGCCAGGTGAAGAGCAAGGACTTGTGGGCAGCAAACAACACGTCCATAGGAACAGGAACCCTCAGGCCTTTTGCAACTCATGTTATCCACTGTGCTTCCCTGGATTCTAGATATAGACCTATGGGATTTAACATTTGCCTTGCTGGACTTTAGTCTTTCTTTTGTCTTCTTTTCTTCCCCAGTCCTCCCTTTAGCAACTCTATTTTACCCCATGCCATTGTACTTTGGGATTATGTAACTTGTTTTTGGATTTTTATGGTTTCTCAGCTGTGAGTTGGCCTCGAGTCTGAAGGACCTGATTGTGACTTTCAGGAAAATTCTGGAAACATGTGACATGAGGGAAAAAAAGTTTTGCTGTGTGTACGTTATGATGAGGATGTTAGGGACAACTAAGACCTTGTGTTTACTTGCAGATGACTTATAGTATAAGGAGATGTGTTTGAATGGTAAGTTGCCAAAGTGTGGGAGGTGATGGTGAGCCTTCATGCTGTCACCTTGGTGAGGCCTAAGAAATGTCCCCAGAGTTGGTGAGTCACATTTCTGTTTGTGCTTGCCTGCATTGTGCAGACACGATCTTGGCTACTGCATGCACTCCCACGTCCCATCTTTGTGCCCTGTTCCCTGCTCTGCTTTCTGTTTGTCATGAACTAAGCACCTTTGCTCCATCGCACTCTTCTTCCTGGATGTTTCGGGTAGCTGTGGGGCTACCTCGAATTCCTTCAGCACGTGAACCAAATCAAATCTTTTCTTTAAATTTTCATTTTAATCTCTGTTTAAAATTGTGGGTCTTGAGTATTTTGTCCAGCACTGCAAAAGCAGATGAATAAAGAAAAAAAATGTGTTAGGGAAAACAGTGCTTGGTATGTAGACAACATAAAAAAAAATTGAATTAATCAGTCAGAGAATTAAAACCTGAGAAAGAATTCCTAATGGAATGCACTGCAGTTCTATGATTCAGAGTTTTTGAACAAAATGATAATGAGGGCTGCATTATCATTAAAATGAAAATGTAAAATGAAATGTATAGAGAAAACTATAAAAGCTACACTTCGTTTAAAGGATATGCTTGCCTCAGCTCATTGAATGGGGGCAGGTAGGAACAGTTAAAAGGAGAATTCAATGAAACCAAAGTAGCCCAGCCAAAACCTAGAATCTGGAGTAAGCTCTGTAATGAGTTTGTAACAAGGATCAGAAAAAGCAACTCAATATTTAGGTTTAAACAGAAGTGTTGTTCAAAGTGATAATTACTCTATTGTTTGTTGCATTAAATACAGTAAATCTGGAACATAAATTCTAGTGTACACATTCCTTTAATAAATACTTATTGAGAATCTAGTGTGTTTTAGGTACTTTTGCTCGTACTGTGGATACAAAAGTAATGATGAGGATTTTATTTCTGATTTCTTTCTGACAGTCTACCTTTTTGAAACAGTGGGAGGTTAAGCATTTCTTTGCACTCATTTTTAGTGAAAACATTTACAAATTGGCATGAATTTAGCAAGAGCAAATATGAGGAAAAGAAAGATGAAATTAGTAAAAATGAGAGTGCTTATTTCAACTATTTAAAAATATCAGTGTTTTTTTTGAGAGTGGACAAATGAATTATGTACTGCTTTAATTGAAAACTAAGGTCAATAGATAAAGTTACACATTAATATGTTCTTAAATCTCCATAAGTCTAAATTTACTACTTCTTAATGTAGCTCTTCACAAAATCCTGAATAACTGGGGATTGAACTCAGGCCCTTGCACTTGCCAGGGAAGCTCTTATTCCACTGAGCCATCTCCCTAGTCCTTTTAATAGTTATTGTCTACTACAAAATCAGGGTCTCACTAGAAAATCAGACTCACAGTAATTCCCTATTTACAGCCTCCCAAGAGCTGGGATTACAGGTATGCACCACCATGCCATCTCAATTGCCATCTCAGTGTGCTCCAGGGCTGAGGCCAGCATGGTAGACACAGGGATCGAATCCCAGCCCCTGTGCCTGCTTGTAGTGGCTTTTATCCACTGAGCTCTAATTTTTTTTAATTATCTACACTATTTGGATAAGCTTCCAGGGAAATAAAGATGTATAGTAAGTGGGTCTTTTCAGACTACTTGGAAAGTGCAGTTCTGAGGTTTGCAACATTGGCCTGGCAATATTCTCAATGATTTTTAAGCTTAGTGAGACTGCCCTTATTTTATTAATTTGAAGAGAAGCAAATGAGAGTCACAGAAGTGATAATGATAAGGAAGGCTGAGAGCAGATCGTAGAAATATAATAGAAAGGAAATGGGCAAGACAGCCACAATCCAGGTCCTAAAGCTATTAAATTTGTGCCAAGTAAGGATGGGGAAAGAGTTACTCATGTAACTATTGTGAAAGTTTTGAGATGTCGAAACTTCAAGTGGAATATCTGAATCAGCTTCACAAACTGAATTTTCTTTTGGAAAGATGGAAATGGGGCAGTTGGAGCTTGCAGTGATTGAAGGGAAGAAATGGTATAAAATCAGATACAGATTTTCTGGAAATAAGGAAACATGGACATCTATTATGGAACAGATCCAGGCCACAAGATGAATTTACTAAAACACAGAGATTCCAAAATGGGTACATTGAATAAGATTGGAGAGAAACTTTATACTATCTTGAGCTCTTGGATCCCCATATTATAGAAATTTCCAGACAGAGAAACTGGAATCTTGCAGAATAACTGAGTGATAGAAAGAGTGATCTGAGGGGAGGCCTTTTGGGGGTTCTTAGAAATTTATTTCTCAAAATCCATTGAAGAAAATGGTCACTCAGCAGATTGACTTTATGCAATTAGAAGACAATTCTTCAACTTCTGTTTCATTATATCAATGTGTATTTTAGATATTACGTGTTTTGGTAAGAAGACAATTCAGTTTTTGAATGACCAGAAAGGCTCATAGAAAAAAAAATTGGATTTTGATTAAGAATGAAATGGATATTAGTGAAAGAGGGAAGAGTACATAAAAGTCTCAAATAACAGACACAGATAAGAAAATGGATTAAGGTAATATGTGAAAGATAATTGCATTCTGTCTAAAAGTCAAGTTTCTGTATTATAACATGTCAGCTCTATGCATTATTTTATCTCTGCATCTTTTTGATCTGTGGCAAAATATAAGCAATAAAGTGCTATGAATTAAAACAGAAGCAGTCATAACTTTTGGATTTGAATCCAAGTTCTAACTACTTCTTACTACCTTCAACTTGTGGGCAAAAATACTTTAACATCTTCTTCCTCTGTCCTTGCAAGGGAATCATATTAGATAATTTAATGCATAGAAAAAGTAAGAACAAGAAGCAAAAAGTAGGAGGCAAACAGACAAACAAACAAACATGTTTTTTGACACCTAACGAGTGCTGCATTGGGTGGCTCATATTTTAGATAGATGACCAGATGGACCAAAGTGATGTTTCATAAGATTATGCACTCGTGATAAATCTCATTGCTATAGGGCTTGGCAAACTGCAACATGAACAAAAGCTCTACCTCTTGCAAGAATTCCCTTGTGGGCTTTGTTTATAACTATTTCTCACTAAAACATAAGCAAGTGGATGATTTCTCCTTTTCCGATCGTGCTCTAATAGGATTGGCAGAAGGAGTTATTTTAAAAGTGTTTATTTTTCTGTACAGAGATATATTTGTACTCTTTTTAAATCAGAGGCTTAAATGATTGAGCTATTTGTATGTTTACATTATTAAAGTTCTCCAGGGCATCTCAAATGCCCTTTTACTACAATTTGATCACACTTAGTCTGTCCTCAGTAACTCAGGCATCAGTAGTTCCATAAATGCAATTGAATCACCTCCAGAATTTGTCTACCATAGAGTTTGGCAGTACACAGTCAAGTTTGTTTTTTTAACCACTCAGTCTTGTTTAGGAAAATCTGATTAGATTCTATCATCCCACTTATTAAAGATTCCATCTGTTTAAAACAATTCTACCTAGAACAAAATTTCTTTATCTTTGCATTCTTTCTGCCTTACTCACTTTTGGAATTTTGCAGTACACAATCAGTCTTTGCAACATATTATACTTTTCTGTTTGAAAAACTATGATTTATTTTTCTTTCTGGAGATGTTAAATAATTATCTGTTTATAAATCAAAACTCACAGACAGATTGTCGCCTTTGGCACAGCATAGGGCTGGGCACAAATGGAATCTATGGGCCACAAAGCACCAGGAGTCAACAGATTCAGTTAAAAGTCACAGAAGAACACAAGAAAATTCAGAGGAGACACGTACAATGAGCAGCTTTGACATGGAGCTGGTGTCATGAGTGTACAAGCTCATATATGCCTATGTTCTGGCTCAAGCTATGTTCTTTAAATGTGGGTATTTTTCTATATATGTCATAACTTTAAAGTTAAAAAAACCCCAGAAGAATGATTGTGACAATTAGGACCAAGACTTTATCAGGGGGATTTCAAAACATTGCATAGGTGGAGCATTGCTCTGGATTGGAGAAGCTTTGAGAATAGATTTTGTAGGCAAAAGAGGAGATTGTAGTCCATAAAGGAGCTGTGGTAGAGAATGCTACATAGCTGTCCAGGCTAGTGAAACAGGATGGCTGTGAGGCCTGTGAGCAGAATTCTTTGCTTTCAAACATCAACTCCCCCAGTCAGCTCCATTCTTGAATTTTACATTACTTCATTATGTGATGGAATATTATTTACTATTGAATGTCAAATTTGGTGGCACACAAATTCTGATTCCCTGAAATATATTTATTTATATTTTTCTCTGAGAACTTGAAATTTTTTTTCTGGTATCTGCATTTATCTTTAAATATGATTAACTACAACTACTACTAAAAAATCACAGTTTAGCTACATTGAATTTTGCTTACATCTTGAAGATATTGGGCCTTTCTGTACCTAGAATGTTTCAAATGTCATATCAAAGACTTTGTCAATCAATCCTGAACTTACTGTCATCTCTTCATAGTCCTTTTCTGTTCAATCAATATGCGGTTTCACACCCAATTTCTATTTTTCTTCTGACATATACTATTATCTTGAAAGTATTTTGATCATCATGGACATACTTTTTATTTGTCTCTCCCACTGAAATGAAAGTTTACTCATCTCTAGGCTGTCTTAACACTGTTCTCAAATTCTACAATGTAGGCAACCAATAATTATTTCTTAAACTAATAAGTAACTTGATTAATGTGTGTGACGTGTGTGACAGAGGTCATCTTAAGCATAACTTTTTTTGTTTTGAGACAGAGTCTGGGTTTTGCTGCTTTTGAACTGTGTAGCCCAGGCTGACCTCAGACTCATGCCTATCCTCCTGCCTCAGTCTCCTGAGTGCTGGAACTACACATCTGCCTGGCACTGGCTTAAACATAGCTATTATTATTAGATATCACAAAATGACAATCTAAGAAGAACTGTAAGTCATTCAAGGGATAATTTTCAGTAGGAGTTCTTGCCCAATGGAACGGCAGATGCTACAACTAACAGAGATGTATTCTGGATGACTAGTAAAATTAAAATTAGCAAATTCATATTGTCTATCACTTATATATACAAGACATATAGCAGGCACATGAAAAAGTTTTCTTTGCAGTTTAGAGTGTAAGAGTAAAACAAATACAAAATTAAAAATAAAGATGTTTAGAAATATGCCACTAGATAATAATAAATCTTTACTTGATGGTTTTCTTTTCATGTTGAGAAGAAGTCCAATTGCTTAGTGTCTGTCAATAACAGAGAGGTAGACAGTTATAGAGTTGCTGAGAATGTATTGGTCACCCAGGGAAGTGAACCTGAAAGAAACACTAGACTCCACTATTCAGTCAACTGAATGAAGGGACACATGAATTCCAGTATGTTCTCTAGCTCACTTCAGTATTCTAGCAAGTTCTAGAGTAATTTGCCTAGTTAAAGTTATTTTAAAGTATTGAACTGCAGTATCTAGAGCTAAATGAGCTCTTAATAAATATGCATTGACTTAATCAATAAAAACACAGAAGCAACCGGTTCAGCTACTCCTGACTATGTTGTGGGATGTAGATCTCAAAATCAGAAAGCTGACGGCAGTGACAGCTCACCAACGGGCCACGTCTGTCTCCTGTCTGCCCTATGATGCCCTTGTGTGCCCTATGTTTCATTTTACTCAACACTGAGGCATGAGCTGGTGAGCTGAAGTGTCCAAGTGAACTGCAGACCTGGACATATAGATGTGTGGGATCGTATCTCCTGCAATGCCACCCTCTCTCTATAACACTGAGACAAATAAAGACTGCACTGAAGAAGTGGCTTATCGGGTAGGTAAGCCAGCAGTTCCTAATATGAAGAACATAAATGACAAGAAGTGCAAGAATGATTTTGTACATGGTGTGCACATGTGTGTGCTTTAGGAAGAGACTACTGCATTTATCAGATTTTTGATGGCTTTCTTGATTAGAAAATATAAAAAGATTAAGCTAAGCCTCAAAAACTTTGAAGGGGCATAAGGTGGATCACACATTGTAGTGTGGTCAGAATATACAGGACGAATACAGGGAAATCAAGTTGTTTCAAATCTTGGTTCATTTCAGATATGATTTACAGAATTGAGATCTAGGGCTGACTTCGTAAAATTTTGAATGCTAAGTATTATTGACTGAACGGTGAATATTAATAAAGAGAATGAGAAGAAACATTAAAGATACCAATTGTTTCTCCTTTATTACATCTAAAATTTTTAATGTCATATATATCTGAGCACCTACATGAAGAAAACAGAATAGAATCCTATCACAATGTGAAGACTTGCAAGATATTTGGCAAAATAAAATAATTTTTCTGGAACTGAAATACTACATTAAAGGAGATGGTGAAAAGAAAATGAAATACATGATATATTTAAAAAATATTAAATTGTTGTCATTGATTAAAATTTATTTATAAATATCTAAAACTTATTAAATTAGTGTAGTGCATGCTTAATAAAACTCTGTTGAGAACCATTGAGTAATTGAATACATGTTATTATAATGTTAATACATTATCACATTTGTTTCAAAAGTGAGACTGAGCTTGCCAAAAGACCAGGTAAATTATGATTAGCTGAGAGGCAATTTTTCCTTCTCTTTTTTTAAAATATTCATTTATATTTTTATTTATTTGTTACAGGGTCTTGTGACACAGCTTGGACTTACAGTGATTCTCCTGTCTCAGCCTCCCCCGCACCACTGGGATTACAGGTGTGCATACCACACCTGGTTGCAGTGAGAAGCACAGACAGCAGAGATCAAACCCCGGTCCTTGTGTTTGCCAGGCAAGTGCTTAGACCACAGAGCTGCCTATATGTGTATTTCTCTGTGTTGATTACGCAATACCTGTCCGGAGAAATTTTTCACTACTTATAAAATTTAAGGTTTCTTGGAAGAATGAGTCCATATTACTCTTAGTACTAGTAAGTTTTTTTCTTCAGATAACTTTTCTTATTTTACAAAAATAATTCAAGATAATATGGAAACATTTGGGAGAGAAGATATTCTAAGTTAGAGATACATTGTAGAAAGGGGTAAGAATGGCTCACACCAAGGATTTGTCTGAAGCCAGTGTTGCTACAGAAGGCACATTAAACATAACGTTGAATGTTTCATTTTGTCCATTAACAGTGATGGATTTCTCACACATTTGCATACCTGGTCCCTCTGGCAGTTTTGGGACAAACTGGACAATCAAAACTTTGCAGTCAAAAATCATAGACTGGGCTGATGAAATAGCTCAGTGGATTAAGCGCTTGTCTAAGGAAGTGCATGGACAAGGGTTCCATCCCTGGTGTCACATGCTGTGCCAGTCCTGCCCTCAGGGCACGCTAAACTGGTGATGGAGTCTGGGCATGGTAGGGCATGCCTGTAATCGCGGGTTTGAGGAGGGTGAACACAGGAGGATCACTACAAGTCTGATCTACATAGTGAGACACTGACAAAAAAAAAATCCTAGACTAAGCTGAGAGGAAGAGGAGAAATATTGTGATTGTCAAAGGTTCTGAGGGAACTAGAATGTTACAAGTGACATTTAGCTATCTGTGAGAAGTACTGGTGCACACATAGAAAGGGAAGGGTTAGAAAATCCTTTAGTTTCATATATAGTTAATTATAAAGATCTCAATTTTGTATCTAGAAAAACAGAAAAAATGTTTCTCTGTAATATGGGAAATCAGAGCATACATGAAAGAAAGATTTTAATTATGTTAGATGTGGTGGTCCAGATGGAGTGCAGAATTGGAGCCTGATTTTGTGAGTTAAAATCCTGGTACAAAGACGTGGAGTTTATTTCAATAGATCAAAACGCTCTGAGGGTATCACGGAGGACAAGAGATGGCAAATCTGACAGAATTGCATAACAGAATTATAAGGCTTGGACACAGATGAAAACCAACACCCACAACAAAACCCAGATACCTGTAAACTAGACTACGAAACCAATTAGCCCTAGAGATAAATCACCCTGTGATTTATGGGAAGTTTTCTCCCTCAATATGGAAGGAAAGATGGAGCTCTAGGTCTACATCAGCCAGGGCACTAAGCTGGCATTTAAGGCTTACACATAAAGGCAGAAGAAGGATCTTCTGGTCATGGGGAGAAAAGCAGCTGCATTGCTGCTAGAGGGATCAGCGCAGGTAGAATGATGTAAAGGTGATGCACCCCGAGCGTGAACGCCTCACGCAACTCTAGGAGGATGGAAGGTAGCAAGGAAGCGTGAGAACATGGAAATCCACTCAGGGTAAGCAAACCCCAGGCTTTCTGCTTATTTATATATTAATTTTTTAAAAATCTAATTTTAAAATTTGTTTTTAAATATGTTCATAATTTTCTTAGGTATATAACTTACACATATTTTATCTCTAAATATCACATTGTATATTATATATTATATATATATGTATATACATACATATATACATGGTTCAGGATCAAATATGTTATTGATATCGATGCAGGACTCCAAGAGCTTGGAGTGGTGGAATTTATAGTAATCACTGCTGTTTTAATTGGATAAAAATTAATTCTTAAATCTTCATTTAAATCAAGGCCTTTGTTTTCTTGCTATCGAGTTGACCATGACTGTTAGACTGTAACCACTTTTCAGATGTTCAGTTTGCAAGTATTTGCATCTGGTTTTTCAAAAAATGTGTTATTTATTGATTGATTGATTTGGCACAGGGTCTCTTTACACAGCTCAGACTTGTAGTGATCCTCTTGTCTCATCTTGCCCAGTGCCGGGATTTCAGATGTGCGCCACCATGTCTGGTTTCAGTGATCAGCATGGCACTCCGGGGGTTCCTGGACAGGCATAGCATGGGATACGAGGGATCGAAGCTGGCTCCCCGCACTTGCCAGGCCGGCATTTGGACCTCTGAGCTGTCCCCTTTGCACCTGTGATGAAGTTATTTCTGCACTGTATTGTTACCCTCGCTGTGCATAAGCACTTCTTTCTGCTTTTTCCACTTTTGCCAATCTTCTATTTCCACTTTCGTTGTCTGCTCTTTTTTTTTAAATTTTATTTTTAGTACAGGATTTATAGGGTTTTTATTATAGAGATTAGACTCATAGTGATCTGTCTGTGTTCAGCCTCCCAAGGGCTGGGATTACAGGCACGCGCCACCACACACAGTCTCAGTTGCCACCTCAGGGCACCCTGAGTCCGGCCGGCAGTTCAAACTCTGGCCACTGCGTCTGTCTAAGCAGGCGCTTTAATCCACTGAGCTATTTGGCCAGTCCTTGTCTGCTCTTTGGGGGCAATAACAACAACAAGAATCCTCGTCCATTCCAATGTCCTGACAGATTTCCTCTTTTAATAAATTCGTAGTTTCAGGTCTATCGTCCAGTTTGAGTTGGCTTGCTGTGTGGTGTGAGATCACGATCTAATTTAATTCTTCTATTTGTGGGTACCCAGAGGTCCCTGCGATAGTGAAGAAACTACTTTAGTTTTCTTTTCTGGGAGGAGTCGGCACAAGACCCATCCACACAGTTGCTATCCACAGTAGCAATACATTCTATTCTCGAAAACTGTAAGGTTCTGACCCCAAATAGCATGTGAAATAACACATATTTTAAACAAATATATTTAGTCAGCCATAATGTATTAATAAACTCTAAATATAATGCTGCACAAGATCAGTATGTATAACCTTACCCATCAATTAAAAAGTGAAATAACAACACTTAATTTGCAGTTTAACGGTATTATTGTGTGAAATGATAAGCTCTATGCAAGAAATTTTACACCGTGGTAAATCATATTGGGATCTAATAAATCCTTTAACCAAAAGTACTCTTACAAAATGTAAGTGTTGTATATAATTTTGATGTTCTTCAATAAAATTATTGAGAAAAAGCAAAGAATCAATCAAAAAACAATTTTTAAAAAAATACGCAATACTATAAAATTTTCTTAAACTTTTGACTATTCATTCCACTTAGATGAATTTACTTTCTGCAACTAATTTAGAAGAATGGAGAATAATTTATGCACAGTGATGGTTACTGTAAATGGTTACAGTGTAGATGTCAATCTGACGTGTAAAGAAAGAAAACTTTAATATTGAAAAATCTATGGAAGAATGTTTATCTTTCAAAACTAAATGAAAATAAATCTATACTTATATGTATAATATGGTGCTTGTGTGTATATAAGATGGTATAATAAATCTAGCTAGCTAGCTAGTTAGCTATCGTGTAACCTCTATCATTCATTTGTAAAGAGACTGAGTGGAATTAGTAGCAATAGTGGACAACCTATTTTTCTATTTTCTTAAATATTTTGCTACCTTAATCAGGTTATCTTTAAAAGCATATTTTGAAAATAAGAAGGAGGAGACCTATGTCAGTCTTTTCTTGCCAAGTAATCTGCTCTTTAAGAAGCAGTCTACACTACTCCATGTGATTCTGGTGAGATTATTAATCATCAGATGCTGTTTCAAGTGTTCCCAATGATATGACATTGTCAATCAAATACTGTATATCCTGGAAATAACAAGTGTTATCTCGAGCAAGCTGAGCAAAGATAATCAGTGTTCACGTAAGGACTTTTTTTTTTTAATTGGGGGGCTAGGTTCCCCATCTTTACTGTAGTTTGCTGAGTTTATAGAGTGAGTTTTACACCATTTACTGCTAACACAGATGTAGGATTTAGAAGCTGTAGATATGTACCGGACCATTCCTACTTCATTTTGAATCACCTATTGTGATTCTTAGAAAGAGAACTCTGTTTGCTAATCACCTTCTACTATTAGAAGCAGATAACATTAGCAAGGAACTTGGGGTCCTGAGCAGCAGACACCACAGACCAGATGGGATAGCAGTGCTTGCTCAGTACTCTGAAAAAACTGGGGGGAGGGTAGGGAGATAGCTTAGTTGAATAAGTGAATACCTGGAAAGTGCAAGGGCCTGAGTTCAATCTCTGGCTCTGCAAAAACACTCTGAGTACAGCTTTGTGTATCAGGGGAGGTGTGTGGCCTCAGCAGCACTTTGCTATCACCATGCTCAAAGGTAAAACACAATATCTGGTTCACATGTCAGTGGATTTCTCATTTAAAGCAAGTTGTTCTGCTTTTTGTGGTCCCCTATCCCTCACCTATGGCAACAGAAAGGTTATAATGAAACATCTTACAGGAATGTTATATGTCTGGGTCAATGTTTCTAAGCCAAGAATTTCCAAAATTGTAAGAGAATATTTAGTTTCAGTTGAAGCACAAGTTACCTTCCTTAAATAAGATCTTAGCTGAATGAATTTTCTACTACAGGAGAAGTAGATATTCTAAAGTGAGAATAAATCAAATCAAGATGAATATCTTATAATTTATAGTGTGAAATATCAGAAAGTAGAAAAGTTCTGTTTTTCTTTTAAAAACATTTATTTGAAAACAAAATAAAAATAAAAACACTTATGTTCAATTTTTCCCCCAAAAGACTTAGGTATGTACAATAAATTGCTGAGTAAAATAGGACCAAGGAAAATTGAAATGGAGGTCTCACTACTAGATCGCACTCCTAGTGACCTGCCTGTTTACAGCCTCCCAAGAGCTGAGATTACAGGTATGCACCACCACGCCCTGTCTCAATTGCCATAGCAGTGTGCCCTGGGGGTGGGGCCAGCATGGCAGGTTTGGGGATCAAACACCCAGCCCCTGTGCCTGTTTGCAGGCACTTTAATCCACTGAGCTATTAGGCTGGGCCATAAAATGTTTGTACAATTTAAAAATGAGTTTGGTATAATAAACTGATTGGTTTTCTTTATAATTGGTATGATGTGGTAATAGAGTTTTTAGGAAAAAATATTCACAGAAAAAATTTTGGCAAAATGATTTTCACACGTTAAGCAATTTTAATAAAACAGGTGTAAATTCTTATTTTTCATTTTATGGTGTCTATAAGGATTTTCAAGTGTTGGGGAGATAGCTCAGTGTCATAAGCACCTGTCTGGAAAGTGCAAGGTCCGGAGTTCCGTCCCTGGTACACCACCCCACGCGCAGAAAAAGAATTCTCAGAAATGCAATATAAAGACAAGTATCATTTAGAAATTTATTTGATTGTGGAACCCATTTGAGAGAATGGACAACCTTAGCTTAAACTGACAGAATACACTTTAAGAAGTGCATATAGGCAGTCAAGTATACAAAGCCTATGAATGTAGGCAAGTTCCACTTGCCTAAGTCTAGCTCTAGATTTGTGTATTTTCTCACAGAAATCATTGCATAATAAAATAAAGGCATGTGTAACAGCAGTGACTATTGAAAGAATAATTTTGCCTCCTCTTATTTCAGTTGTTCAGAAACTAGTTATCAAATACTATGTATCAGCTGGCACTCCAAGCAAAATAAGATTAATAGCTCATGATCACTGAACTTAAGCCGCTCATCATCTCTTGGTGGTGGTTTGCTTGGTTGGTTGCAGGAGGATCGACATTGAAAGAGGTAATACTGAAGATTGTATACTGAAGATTCTGTTAGAGAAGCACAAGGCTCAAAGCCAGCCCTATTTATGAAAAGTCCTTTGATAAGCTTTCCACACAGAACATTCCCAAAAGCATACATTCTTAAGGCATTTTACAAGAACTGTAGAAAAATGTAACAAGCTTCGGAGTTCCATGTATTATCCTGAATAAAATGGCTATTGTATGAAAACTAGACTTCCTTTGTACATGTTCCCAATAACCTATTTTATATTTGAAATAAAACCCTGTAAATCAAAGTCAAGCTCCCAACATAACTGGGAAAAGAAAGAATTACAAATAATGTACAAAGGCTACCAGCTGTTGCACCAGATTATCCTTCCTGAAAAATGTGATAATGTACACCCTTTTCTTTTCTGACAGGCATTTAATAAAGGAAAGTTCCCTCAAGTGAGAGGTGGCTGCCAACAGAGTGTGAGAAGTGTGATGCACTCCAGCACCTATTTTGCTGTGTCAGAATCCATATGGAAATGTTCTAAAAATGACTTCCATAAATCCCTTTCGTTTGTTCATGTTTTTGTCAATGTGCTTCTGTTGTTTGAATTTTTTTTGTTTTTGGCTTGACTTGAGTCAGAACAATCATAATGCTGCAGTTTGTTCTCTTGGGACTATCTGAAGGTGTCATCAATGTAGTCTTGTGATAATGTTCAAGAATCTGTCACCCAAAATACATTCACAGCAGTTGCCTTCTGCCATTACAGAGCTTCCCTCACCCCCTGTCTCAAGGGAAATAGAAGAAGTACAAAGCTTCTTTTTTTTAACATTTGCTAATTCACAGGAATTAAGATGAATCAGTCAATGTATAATAGTAACTAATGTGGTCTTTAACCACAAATAAGTGAGTTAAGAAGAGGAGGTAAAATTAGCTAGTCATATTGTTTTTAAGCAATGCAAGGAAGAATATGTTTAACTTACTTATATAATTCATAATAAAGAAATAAAACTTGAGTAATGAAAATTCATTCTGGCCTGGAGAGATGGCTCAGTGGAATATGCATTTCCCTGGCAAGCACAAGGGACTGAGTTCAATCCCTGGTTTTGCCAAAAAAAAAAAAAAAAAAAAAAAAGGAAAAAAGAACTCATTCTTTGGCATTCAAATGTTTAGAATGCTTAAGGAATTAATTTTTTCTACTGTTCAAGAAGGTATCTCTTCACAAGAAACTAAAACTAAATTTAAGTATAGTGGAAATCCATTGATTTAGGTGAGAAAAGAGATCACAGATATGGTTGCAGTTAAGTATTGAAATTGAGTAGCAAATGATCTAAATGGGGGCCAGGGAGATGGCTCAGTGGAATAAGTGCTTCCCTGGCAAGCGCAAGGACCTGACTTCAATCCCTGGCACTGCCAAAAAAAAAAAAAAAATCTAAATGATTATGGGATTTTAAAAGTGACTAGTTTTTGTCACCAATAATTAAGATATTTTGCTGATATTTTATTGATCTTCTGGTTTGATGCACTTAGTTTTATCAGATTAATTGTGTGCAGTGCTTTTCTTGAACTGTAGCGATGTGTTTACCTCAATCTAATGATCCCTGATCAGCAATTGAATCATGCTTGTGGTTAGCATCTAGGGCCAGGATTGTCTTAGGAGCTTGTTTTAACATCAATTCAGTTGGAGGATGCTTTTAAAAATAACAATCTTTTGAAATAACTGATTCTTAATTTGACAGCTAAAGTTAATGCATCCATTATGTTCAACACTATGGGTTGAAGGATATATGTCATGCAACGGTTAGCTTTAGCTCATTAAGAGTTATTTTCCCCATCACCTCATGCATCTGTCAAAAGCTGAGTGGGAAGGGACACGTGGAATGTATACACCACCAGACAGCATCCAGTCATGGAAACAAGGAAACTGTGATTTTCACCAACCTGGATAAACCTAGAACACACAGATTTAAGTGACATAAATCATGCACAAATATGACACATACCCGCATTTTTTAAATTTATTTTTTATTTTATTGAAATACAAATATCAATCAGACAGTTTTAAGACACCTTAACAACACAGATTCGATAAATTAATACATTGCAAACTGTTTTCATACTGTTTTGGTATCGTACAAGGTGCATACATGATATTATACTTACAGACATTATTATAGGAGATGTCTCTTATCAGTAAATTAAGTGTAGCTGTTTACTTATCTTACTTTTATACCTGAATTATATCAAAAATTCAATAATTATTTTCCTAGTGGATGACCGTAATACTGGAAGCCGACATAATATCCTGTCCAACCACCATCAGTGCATATCTTGCCTCTCATAGGATTATGTAGAAGCACAGCATTATCTATCCCAACTGTATTGTCTATACACACACATCATGATTTTTTCTTTCTATACCCCTTCCTTTGTCTACACCTGTCAAAGGTAGGCACTCCATTGACATTCAACTAACTTAGGTGCTTGAACTCGACAACACAATCCAACATAGTCCAGCATTCCACAACAATAGTGAGTTATTCAAAGAAGTTGTCGACCATAGCCATTTATAGCTCAGCTTAATATTATGGCCCCACAATGTATACTTCATTTTTATAGTTTTCTGCTGGATGGTTAAGACCTAGATAGAGCACACATGTACTTAATGTTTCTTACGTGGTCAGTGAAGTCCCCTCAGGGTTTATCTTGTAGTCCTGTACATTATTCTGAAGATCCTTTGTCTGTGTCATCCATGTGGATGAGTTACGGCCAATGCTTGACTAGTTTGCTCTCTGTGAGAGCCTGAGAGAAAGTTTTCTTTCCATGTGACCCTCCCCAGGCACACTATAGAACTTCGATCTCTTTCCTCCGTGGCTCCATAATCTCCTTGTTCAGGAAATTTGGAGCTCAACTGAGTTTCATGATGTTGCAGTAGAGGTTCTCCTATGTCCTGAGTCTTCGCTGACCTTGAAAGGCTAGAGCCAAAATGTTGGCTGGCCTTGTGGCTCTTCTATTTCTCCAACTCTGATTTGTGACTTAGGTTGTTAACCATCCAGAAGAAAAGCTGATGAGTGTCCTGCAGCATATGCCATTCACTTTGCCTTATCTGACTCAATTGATTTTAGTTGTTGTTGTATGTTTCCTTTTGTATTTCTGCTTTTCGCTTGTTATACTAGGGAGACTGTACGATATTTATACATGTGTGTCTGGTTTATTTCACTTATGAGTATATGTTCAAGTGGCATCCACTTCAGTATAAATGCTTCAAACTTATCATTCTTAAACTATACTGAGATACCATCTCCAGAAAGAATGGCTATCATAAGGAAATCAACCAACAACAGATGTTGGAGAGGTTGTGGAGAAAAGGGAACATTTCTCCACTGCTGGTGGGAATGTAGACTGGTACAACCATTGTGGAGGTCAGTGTGGAGACTCCTCAAAAGAGTAGGACTAGAAATCCCATTCAAGCCGGCTATCCCCCTACTGGGAATTTTCCCAAAGGATCTGAAAACATTGTATCACAGTGATATATGTGTACCTATGTTTATAGCAGCACAATGTGTGATAGCAAAATCTTGGAAACAACCAAGATGTCCATCACATGAGGAATGGTTGAAAAAGATGTGGTATTTCTATATAATGGAGTATTACATACCTGCATTTATATTTTCTTCATGACATTTCATCTCCAAACACCTTTTAAATTCATGGGGTAATATGGATTGTACAGCTACACTGTTCTCAGAAATATAAGCTACCTATTTGTGTTAGTGATAACGTTTGCTACTTGCCCTAATGTGCTACCAAAAATATTTCAAAGAATAGAAAGAATGATCTAAGTGAATTTATGTTTTCCTCTCTGTTCTTTAAAAGTCTAGTAATTATAGGCTAGTTCTTCTTTTCTTTTCATTTTAAAAGTATCTATGGAAATTTTCCATTTCCTCACTGCTTCACTTCATTCTGAAAATTGCCTTAAGACTTTGAGAATATTGTAAATTATTGCATATTTCTTATTATCCTCTAGACAGATGTACCTTTTCTTCATTAGTTTTGCATTTGAAGTTATCTAGATGAAAATATCAATCTTATGTGGTATTCAAACCTTGCCCACAGCGTACATAACCCAAGATCGCTATAACACTATGCTCACATGCTAGTGTTAATGCTCTTGGGGCTTGACTTGGATGTATAGTGCAAAAATAAGTATAAGGGATACTTGTGATTACCTCCATCCCTTACACAGCTTTGGACATTTCAAAGAGTTAGAGACTCTGCGTAATTGCCATTTGAAATGATGCCGAGATGACAGCTGACACATTTGTAATCTAAGTCTAGATACTAAGTAAAAAGCTCAAGGAGACACACAGGTGCTTTCTTAGTACAAAGTCTGTCTTTGGGAAGATTTTAAGTATGTGTTTTGAAAGAGCTAGGCAACAAAAGGAAAATTTACATTTGAGCAGCTCTCCAGACAAGCTGTTGAGTAAATTCCAACCATGTTGCTTTGGTAGAGAAATACAAGACCTTAAGGTCACTGGAAGGATGTCTGTCTCATAAATTAGTTAATGATAAATAACAATGAGAAAATGTACTAGATTAATTACTAGAAGAAAATGATCAATTTCTCTAAAAATAGTATGATTCTGAGTTTACTACATTACCTAGGATGTAATCACAATGCATTTAAAATTGAGCTTACTAATGAAAATCTCTGAAACATCTATCAAAGCCATTCAATGACTATTAAAAAATGCTCTCTTGAAGTGCTCCCAAATCACTCTTGGGAACAGTACTGTCACACTGCTTTGTAAACTACCTCTTCATGCAACTTCTCTGATAGTACCACAAAGTAAGGAATGCATTGTACATGTTACAGCCCCAATATTTAACACAAAGCTGTATAGAGGCAGAGACCCTAAAAATATGGTGGATCTTCATCTCAGTTACTTTTCTCATGGTGGAGACAAAGTATCTGACATCTAAAGTTAAAAGAGGAATGATTTATTTGGCTCACAGTTGGTAGAGGGTTCATTGTGTAGTCGATGACTTCAAGGAAGGGGGATGGTAGAGGTACATTAGAGAAGAGAAACAGTCCATTGCAGGCACAGGGTATGAAGGAAGCAAGCAGCCAAGCAGCGAAGCAGCAAGTGTGGTACCAAGCAAGCAAGGGCCAAGTACAGCATCTTTCTTTCTATGCCTCATATTCCATCCAAGCTACACATCTGTAGGGGAAGTAGCACCGTGCCCATAACTATACCAAACCAATCAGTGGACTAATTTAGCAATCACACACCCTGATCTCAGCATCACACCCTCCAGATCTCCACCTCTGAAAAGCACCTACTGTAACCTCACAGGGCCTTGGGGGATGTCTAGGCACAAGGCAGAGCAGTCCTGCATTGCAGCCCAAGGTCTGTTCTTCCTCCTACTTCCTTGCCTTCATTTCTTAATAAAATATCTATATGCTAAGCTCTAAACAGAAAACACCTACAGGCAACTAGTCTGAGAGTGGACACTAAAGATGAAATTCTGCAGTAGTATTGCTTGCTCCCCAGATTGCAGTATGTATTTCAGCATGTGGGGTCATTCCATTTCTTCCTTTATAACTCTCCTGGGGGGTGGTGGGATGATTCACCAGATCCTTCTGGGAGGTAGAGCTATTAACTGTGACAAAAATTAACAAATGGGGATAGTGTCCTGGAGCAATGATATATGTTACTAGCATGACACCTTAGGTATTTGAGAAATAATTTGGACATAGCATCTAAATGGAAAATGCATTTAAATGTCCATTGCTAATATCTATTAATGTTTTAGGAAAAAATAATTGATGAGGCAATCCTACTTACTGTTTGCTGAGAGATGCTCATGCCTCAGGTACAAGACAACCATCCAATTATAAGTTGTAGTTCCTGCCTAGAGTCTTTAGGTCCTTTAGAACAATGATAAGACCTTTCTTACATGATGGAGAAAAGTAGCAGCATGTTTTTTGGAGGCACATAATTAAATTTAGCGACCCTTTTGAGGGTATGTGGGTATGTTAATCAACCTTGGCCTGAGAAATCTGATGACCACAGGCTCAGCGTCCTCAATGACGGGACTCTAGCTTGGGCTGTGTACATATACAAATAACTATAATGGCAGAGGTGCTTGCTGAGGACACAGAATGGATGCTGGATTAGGGAGATGATGGGACCAGCTACAGCTGTGGGGTCATTCCATTTCTTCTTCTATAACTCTCCTGGGGGGTGGTGGGATGATTCACCAGATCCTTCTAGAAGCTCTTCATTAGAAAATGAGCAGGCACTGTGTTGGATACTTTGCCATGATATTTCAAGGAAAAAACTTCAGGCAGTTTTCAGCTGTGGTTACCTTCAGATATTAGGCAGGTTACATCATGAGTAGGCATGTCTCATATCCAACTATAGATGGGCAAGTATACAACTCATTCTCGGGAAAGATGCTTCACCTTAATAAGGGAGAGATTTGCACATGTAATCACATTAGTAAAAAGAAGTCGGTGGATGAGTAGACATGTCTGCAGACAGCAGGAAAAGGAAAGGGGCTGTGATTAGAATCCTAGACAATGACTATTTAAAAGGTCATTGCATCTTACCAGTTCTGCATAAGAGGAATGAGAATAGTAGCTTCCTAAAAGCATCACCATTACGTTTGCTGAATCTGTAAAATCTCGCCCATAATGTACAGCAATGACTGTAGTCGAATCATGAATTCCCTGCACACTACAGGAACTCGGATGCTGTCATCCTACCATAAAGATGAAGACACACCCCGCAAGTTTGGGGAGATGAGATAGAATACACGACCAGAACTGAATTGTGTTTTCCTTTTTTCCTCCTGTGAAGTTTAGATCGAATCAGAGCATAGCTGTCCGCACAAACCTCTCCTGGCTCTGGGCTTCATACCACATATCGTGTCTTTGCTTAGCAATGAGACAGAACTTCGTATGTCTGGATCGCGGAGGAATGCGGCTGATTGGGGTACGCAAGAATCCTAAGGGCCTGGCTCTGCTCTGAGCAGGGCGGCCACAGCTCTCCTCCCCGCTGCTCAGCCCTGGCTCTGGCTTGGGAAGCCAGCCCACCACTGTGGGTGCCAGCTCTTCCTCGGGTCCAGCTGGCTCCAGCCACCACACTGCTGGCTCTGGCTGCTCCATGCTCTCACGCCAGACTGCTTCTTCCACTTCCCGCCTGGCTCTTGCCATCTTCACTTCTGGTTTCAGGCCAGACACAGATTTGTGCATATAAACTAGAAATTTTCGTGTTGATGTCGTGTATCTGGGATTTTCCTGAAGTCCATAATATTTTGTAATATATTGGTCACAAAACGGGCACTGTTCTATTTTCAAGGAGAAAGCCTTCGCTGACAGTCTTTCCCCTTCAATCTACTTTTATTGCCCATTGAGTAAAAACTATGCGTCCTGAGACTTTTCGAATTACAATATCACCTTATAACACCACCACCTTCTAACATATTTTGTTGAAACTTAAATTTATCACAAGGCATCAGGTGTAAGCCACTTATAGAAAGAAGGTGCAGAATGTGGAGTTTTTCTAAATCCTAAGGCATTTCCAATTAAGTAAGAATGTACATAAGCAGTACACAGGAATCTCTTTATCATTACTGTTTGTAAAATATTGTGTCTAACAGAAGACAAATTATTTGAAATGGAAAGCAGTAACCACAGAAACTGCTAAATTTACTTTTTTTAAAATTCTGTTATATTGAAACGATTTGATAAAAATGAATCAAGTTTTGGGGCCAGGGAGATAGATCAGTGGCACAAGTGCCTGCCTGGCAAGCTCAAGGTCCTGAGTTTGATTTCTGGTTAAAAAATAAAAATAAAAATGAAAAACCAAAAACCAAAATAAACCAAATTTGGAGCTAAGGAAGGAAATGCTTTAAGATGCTATAATGACCATACTAACACAATGGTTAGTCTATTTTAATACTTGCAAACATAAAAGTATTTCTCATCTTTATCACATAAATCCACTTTAAGAAAAAATGTGTATGTCAGTTGAATCATATGATTTTATTTAAGGATATTATGAAGATTACAAAAGTAGTAGTTTTGGCACCTATGGTGATGAAAATAGGTCAAATAACAGCTTATACCAATTTGTGAATTGAGAGTGTTTTTCGCCTTCCATAAAGCCAGGTTAGAAAGATAGGCTGGAATATTCACCATCTGTTTCTAAACCACACAGATGGTTGCAAATTTAAGTCTGCTGTAGAAGTGTACTGCTCACTGTGCTGTGCACGGTGCTCTCTGATAAGTATCAAATAAATCAATTGACAGCTAATACTTCCAGCAACATTAGCTACCTAGAAGCAGTGTTGCAAAGCAACTAACCATGCGGTATCTCCAGATCTTCCTGAGTTTGCTCTCTGACAAACATTATCAGCTAATTCTCCCCCTGAATCCAAAAGCTTCTGCCAATCAAATTTTCATGAGTTCTATTAACAGAATTAAATGTGTGTGATATTAAAAGTGGTAATGTTGTATACATGATTGAATATTGTAGCATGAGATTTAAATCCATGTGAGCAGCTAGTTGTGTGCTGTAATAAAAAATACTCTCATTATTAACAAGAGATGGCAAATAGGAGTTAGTCTATGACATTGTAGTAATGCACAGCTACTATGTGGCAGTGTATTGGATTTGTTGGATGATGGGATCTGGAGGAGAGCTGTCTGCAACCTACGTTGAAGCACTAGCTAGTAGCAGTTGTGAAATAGAAGACAGGCCACAAAAAAATGAGGCTGTAATAAAAAAGTCAGAGGATACACACACACACACACACACACACACACACACACACACACACATCTTGTTTTTTTTTAACACCTGTCTTAAAAATTGTTCCTTTAGCTTTATAAAGTTTTGGCACTATTTCTTTGCTTCTTTTACTACCCTTATCTATTCCAGGCAGGGGCTGGAGAGATGGCTGAGTGGGATAAGTGCTTCCCTGGCAAGTGCAAGGGTCTGAGTTCAATCCCCGGTTCTGGAAAAAAAAAATCTATTCTAGGCAATGGCCAAAGACCTGTTACTACTTGAAGAGAATTCACCAATGTTTCCTTTTGAGGATTTAGCTCTATGAAGACTCATTTCAGGAGACTTCCAGACATGGACATAAAGCCATGTCTGGTTTAGGCATGAATCATTTTCTGTACATTTGGAGACCGCTGGGCTTATCAGATTCTTATAACTCATTTGTACTAATCTAAGAAATGACCTTCCAGTATTTTTCCAATCCACCTTTTAGAATATCCTTTACTGATTATTTTACCAATAAGAATTCAGCTTCAATATATTTGAACAATTTCATTCATAAAAATCTCTTAATATTTACACTGAGCATAGCAGAACCTTCGGTAGTAATGCCTAATTGGAGAGTTGTGTTCTTTTGGTCTGTACCATTTCTATTGCAGTGGAAATTTCTGACCAGAACAACTCTCAGTACCTGGGGCATAGCGCACATATATTTATATGCTTTGTCTTTGCTGATCCTCATGCACAACTAAATACATTTATCTCTAGCCAGGATTTGAGGCTGGAATGAATACTGTTTACTTACAAGTACTCCCTTCACAGTATCTTTTTTTCCTGATTTCTTTTTCTCTTTTTGATAATACAACAGAATGCTGAAGGGGTGAAATGTTCAAGTGACTCTCGCAAGATCTTAGCCTCTACCTGAGGCCACACCTTTGCCTGATGTCAAATGGAAAACAAATGGCTTGACTTTGGTCCAATCTTGGGATCCTGCAACTTGAACCCTGCTCTTGGAACCCTGGCCCATGATGAGCCCCTTCTCTGTTTCTTCTGAGAATTTGATATCAGACAATTTTCAAAAGAAGACGAGTTTAACTGATCTTCCTCAGAGTTTGCCATTAAGTCACTGTATTGTTCATCTTCAAGTCACCCATCTTGAACTCCTTTCCCTTTGTGACATTACCAATAAACTTGCTTTCCTTGGTCTTTTCTATTACTGAACATTTTCTTGCATCTACTACAGCTGCTGTAAAGAAATGTATTCACATTATATAATTTATTTATTAATAAATAATTTACATGCCAAATACTATTTTATGATTCTTATAGCTATTTACTGAGAGCATCCTCATAACTCCATATTTATAGATGCTATTATTTCTATTTTAAATAAGCAAAGTGCAACACAGAGAAACTAAGAATGTCACTCAGGTTCACATAGGAAAGGACAGAGCAGAAGTTCAAATCCACATAATCTGATTCCAGGGAAAGTGCTCTTAAATATCGCTGAAGGTTTGGGCCACACGATCACCAAAATGTCAGCTATCTTTTTCCTCTTCTTCATTCAACCTCAGTAGAACCACCAAGGATTTGTATCGGGCCAGTCTCAGTTCTCACTGCATAGCTGATGATGAAGAAAGTAGCACTCCACAGGGTAGGCGTCCGGGGCATGGAAATTACCTTTCTGTATAATTCTGTCGTAGGATAATTGAAAAAGCTCAATTAGTCTTTCAGAATGTACGGCTATTTTGTATTCCTATCTGAGAACATATTCATGTCTTCAAATCCATATAATTTCAACAATGAGTTACATCAAATCTTATGATTTTATACATATGTGTGGGGTATAAAAATTATGTTCCATATGTTATTTTTTTTAAAAAAAGAGCTAATTGATTAGTAAAATGTTACTATTTTGTTTGTTTTTTAGGAATCAACTGTTTTTATCTTTGGTAGTATTTTTCCATTGCATTCTTTCAAGTTTTGAAAAAATGGTTTAAAAATTTCTTTGTGTTTTTATTTCAAAAATTTCATTTCATGTTAAGGACACAAAATCTTTTTGACTTTTGCAAGATTTTTCCTTATTTTTGAAAACTTATGAAATTATCTAATGTAGCTACTTAATTTGTGAGTGCATAAAAACCAAAACACTTAGGATCATAAACATTATAAAACTTAGGATATTTCACATCTTGATAGCATTGCTATGTACATCTTTGTATTTTGTAGCCCACTATTGAAGTTTTCAGAAATATCCTATAATTAACATAAAGGGATTTTCAGAAAAGATAGCTGAACATTCAGTATGTATAGGGTATCTATATCATAATATATTATTAATATATTATTATAAATTGACATACTGTGTATAGTAACTGCCTATGGACTTCTTTTTCTAAGTTAACATTTAAATAAGTTCAATTTGATCTTTTCCATCCCACAACATGTAATAATATATCAACCATTGTTGAATTCCTATTACTTTGTTTAGTGAAATTTTGAATCTTTTTAATAGTATATTTTATTCTCTTTAAAAATGAATAATGGATTGCAGTACAAAAAACTTATAGTTCAAGGAAAAATCTGTCATCTTTTTGTACTGGCATTAAACATTTCAAATCCAGTTATTTAACAGATACACATTATGGTTTTTCTAGTATGGGCTGAACATGCAGCTTTATGGTAATTTTTCTAAGCATTCATAATATTCTATATTGTAAGTCTTTCAAACAGCACATTATGGGCAGAATACATATTTTAAAATTCATTCATAATATAAACAACATCAGAGCAAATGTTATGTAAATTTCAAATTGCAGAAATTAATCATTTACTTCCACTGCAATGTTATTTAGCTCAAAAATTCCACTGAAATGTTGTTTAGCTCAAAAAGTTGTCTCACTATTTTCTCAATTTATATATTTTCAGGTTCATCATAGCATACAAATACATATATACATATATATTTTTTTCCATTAAGTTATTATTCTTGGATGGCTGGGGAATAGTGCATAAAACAAAAATCACATCTTCGTAGTATATTTTTCTTATATATGCATTTTAATTTTTAAAAAATGTGTTCAAGTATCCAAATTCCATATAAAAGCTTCAGTTCCAATTGATATACTATAATAGTGACATACCAAAGTATCCACTTTCTTTTTTCAGATGTTGAAAACATATAGAATAAGCATAAGTGAACATGAAATAAATTAATATAAGACAATTGCTAGGCTACATATAAAGAACAGTCCTGTCACTCCAACATAGCTCATTATAAGCGCTGAATGGGTGTAAATCATTTTTCTAAGTGCCCTCCATGGTAGATTCATTCTTTCTGTTTTGTTTTGTTTTAATTTTATGTATTCAGTACAAGGTCTCACTACACAGCTCAGACTCATAGTGATCCTCCTGTTTTCAGCTTCCCCAGCACTGGGATTACAAGCCAGTGTGACCACACCCAGACTCCATCCCCAACTCAGTGCGCTTGGTCCTTGTGTTTGCCCAAGCAGAAGCTTAGTCCACTGAGCTATCTCGCTGGCCCTAAATAGATTCATTCTTACAAAGTTTGTCTGACAGGCTTTCCAAAATGTATGGAAGGCCATTTGTCATGAAGAATTTATTTCAGGATGTTAAATGTGACATGAGAATCCTATTAAAAGAAATAACCTTAATCATCCACAATAACATTGTATTAATTATTTATAAATCTAATTGGTAGTCTGAAATTGCTCACGTTTAATATTCATCAGAATAGCAGATGAATTCTTAGCCTGATGCCACACTCTTTATGGCTTTATAGTGTTATAATTTTCATGCTGAGTTTCTCCTAAGTAGGAGCAACTTTATGTGATGAAAGAAAGCCAGAAATCTTAGATGCTTCAAAGAATGCCTTCCATGAGATTTGTTTCTACTTTCAAGACTGGTATATTGTCACGGTTTAGGTGTTCTGCAAAGTGAACAATATGGTACAGGACACATTTTATAATATTTTATAATGAATTGCCCAAAGAATTATATACAATCCACATACTATTCACACACTAAGCACTAAAGAATGCACCTGAGGGCCTAGAACTCATAACAATGCCTCCTGCAAGTCCATCTGGAGGCCTGGAGTCCACAACAATCTCATGCAGGCCCGCTTCATGTGCACATCCTGGAAAGGCCCAAAGGTTAGTGGTGGAAGCTAGGAAGTCTACACCAGTGGGATAAAGGATCTGTGCTAGCAGGCTGAGGGATCTGACCCGGAGCTAGGAAGCAATGCCCAAGGTAAGCATCAGAGCTCCCCCAAAAGTGCCACAGCTGTCCTCATCAAAAGTGAGGTCCTAAGCTCCTCCAGTGAGGAGGAAAGTTGAGTTCCCATTAGGAAAGCCCGTGCAACAAGCTCCTGCAAGAAGGTGAGCAGCGCGCCACCTTCCCCTCGAGCCAGGAAGCGACGCTCAAGATGAGGAGCAGAGCTCCCTCAAAGTTCACCAGAAAAGCCAGCATGACAAGGTCCTTCAGCAGGAGCCAAGAGAACCCGCAGCTTCCAATAGCTCCAACAGCTTCTCCAAACAGCATCCCTAACAATGTTGCAGCAGCTTCTCCTGTTCTGCCTTTACGCTGCTGGCAACAGCCCTCAGGTGTGCTGGGCCTTCTGCACCCAGCACAGCGCTTGTTTAATTCGGCTGGGTGTGATACGTTGACCACAAGTTAGAAATCCACCACATATATCAATATCAAAGTCAACTCATGCAATTCTGTAACTTCAGCCTTCTTATATTTTAAACTGTTTTTTTATGACACTAAATTGTATTTATCTCTAATCTTTCCTCTACAAAGGAGAATTTACTATATGCAGAAGCAGTTACACACCACAAAAACAACCTGCTTACATTTTATATATTACTTACATAGCTAACATTTATGTATTTTATTTTTATTCTGAAATAACTTTAGAAGGCAAAGACAAAATTATATATTGAATGGCAATTTAAAAACATTCATAATTCAATTTAAAATAGCAAACATTCAACCAGGGAAACTTTTCTGAATCCTTCTGGATTGTATCATTCACTACATCCAATTACAGTCAATTTTCACTTTGAATTGCAGTTAGTGCTTACAAGTATATGAATTCCTCTATATGTGACTATAAATGAAAGCATATGTTATTGTTTTGATGTTTTAACACATGCATTAAAATAATAATCTCTATATACCTCTATATTACTAATTTCTATAGCTATAGAATGCTCTAGTGTATACATTTACTAAAATTTTTCATCTATTCTGCAGGTAGATGTTTATTTCTAAATTGTTCAGATTTCTAATACATCACTCCTTTGAATGTTCTTACGCATATCTACAGGAAAAAAATATTCAAGAATTTCTCCACTGCTCCACTGAGCACTAGAGACCCAGACAGCTGGTCTTTGGTCCAGGACGCCTTCTGAGATGAACTCGACTGTTGTGTTTACTTCCTGTTCTCATTTTACAAATTTGCTTATTTTAATCATGATCTTCCACAGTGGAAATTTTTGGTAAAGAACAGAACTTATGTAATCAGAATTATGTTGTTTTAATCTAGATTGATTTTGATTTGATCAGATCTCATGACAGTGTTTCAAAATTGTATTAACTGTTCTCTACCAGTTGCTTTTTTGTTTTTGTTTTAGCCTCATCCCAAATATAAAAGTATTTGAAATACAATGAAAAAATTTCTCCAGGATACGAACCTAAAGTGGAAGGACCTGTGTGAAACACACAGGCCCTCATTATGTTTACTCAGAATTTGCTACATTAAGTTTCAAATGCCATCTTGATAAATTGTACTCTGATTGTGAAAAGTTAAATTTCAGGTTCTTCACCTTCATATTAATTTTGCTGCTAATTTAATGTATAGCAATTTGAATCTCATTGTGATTTTTTCTATGATTATTCTTCAGGTTCAGCATTTTTTAAATTTATGCATTTGGTACAGGGTCTCACTATGCTTGGACTTGTAGTGATCCAGGCTCCCCAGCACTAGAACACCAGGCATGTGTCAGCACACCAGGTGTCCATGGCCAGATCAGTGCAGGGCTGGCCTGGCATGCAGCACCAGGAATCAAACCTGGGCTGTTGAGCTTGCCAGGAAGGCGCTTAGGCCACTGAGCTATATACCCGGCCCCAGCATTTTTCAAATGCTTATTGACAATTCCATCTTTCTTTTGAATTCTAAATATTTAGGGAATTTATTTGGCAATGTGTATATTGTAGGTGGTTACCTTCATTTATGATTTTTTTCTTTATTGTATGATATTTACACAAAATTTTTATTTGAATACCTAACACAATATTTTTCTCTTTTTATGGCAGAAGATAGAAATTCATTTATATTTTAATGTATTATTTCAGAATTTTGCTTAAAGCAATCCAACATCTTTGCATTAATATTCAACTATATTTCTTACTACAAATGGCATTCCCTATAGAAATACGTTTTTTGGCTCCTTTTCTGTCCCACGTGTATGTTCATGTGGTCCTACATCAATATGTTAGTTTTAATAATCATGATTTAATCATGTTTCATCTGTTCTTGACCTTTTATTATTTTATGTAAGTTTTTAAACACTTTTCTACACACAAATAAGAATCACTAAAGTGTTTACTAGAATAATATTTTTGATGCACAGAAAGTTTTAAGAAAATTTATCTATTTTCAAACAAGCTTGTCTTAGTTTTAAAGATTGAACTAAAGGTCCTCTACATTCTAGATAAGCACTGCACATTGAAAGCCATCTCCAGTCCACAAAGCATATTTTACAGGCTTATTTATTCATTTTTATCTTAGGGAAGCGTCTCCAGGTTCTTCAGAGTCTCACGACTAGATTGGACTTGTACTGATTCAGCTGTTTACAGCCTCCCAAGAGATGGGATTACAGGCTCTCAGCAGGCTCCAGGGGCGGGGTGGGCACGGCAGGTCCACAGATCAAGCCCTTGGCCCCTGCAGGCACTTTATTTATTTATTTATTCATTTATTTATTTATTTATTTATTTATTTATTTATTTATTTTTGCAGAACTGGGGGTAGAACTCAGGCCCTCTGAGCTTGCTGGGGAAGTGCTTATTCCACTGAGCCATCTCCCCAGCCCTTTGTAGGTGCTTTAATTGGCTGAGCTATTTGGCTGTCCCTTTATGTGTTTATTATCAATGTTGCACATTTTTATATAACATACACATTGATTTTTATTTATTATCTTCATTCAGAAATTCTCATTATTTATTTGAAATATGTAGTTTTTAGTTCAGTGTCCAAGAAAATATTATTAATAATGATAATGTTTTTTCAATTTCATCTTATTTACTTATTTTTCTTATTTTGCTGCACTGATAGAGTCCTATATTATTATATTTAATACCTACTGTGGTATGAGTCCTGCTTTATTTAGATTCTTAAAGCTGCTATTTCTGTAATCTAATATTCATCATGCTGTAGTAAGATGAGAAAATCTGCTATATTCTTACATAAATTAAAAAGGTGTTTGTTTTCTCTTTTGCTTTTCAATTTATAACCTTTAATTAAATATTACTTTGCCTCTGTAATATATTAAAGATAAACATTCTAAAGTTAAACCAACTTTACATTCCTTAGATAATTCACTTATCTTTTTCTTCATATATTTTGAGCAACTCATCTTAAGTATTTCATTTATGTTTTTGCAATTATTTACCAAAGTGAAATTAGCCTTTTTTTTTTTTTTTTTTTTGTGTAGAACTGGGGATTGAACTCAGGCCCTTGTGCTTGCCAAGCAAGCACTTATTCTACCGAGCCATCTCCCTGCCCCCAAATTAGCCTGCTTTTATTGTACCATAATATCCTTCTCTGAAATTGGTGTTGAATAGCTGAGGATAGCATTTCTTAGAGACACAATCACCATAGCTCAAAGAAGATATCAAAGTGTAGCTTTCTCTTAATGAAGATGTAAGAGAATCTTCTGATGCAGTAAGACTGCCTTCAACACGAAGACGTTTTTAATAGGTTTGTGTATTCCCCAGCCCAACCATATTATTCTCTTGGTCACAATTGCTACTTAGCAATTGTGTTACTTAGCAATCTACTTCCAGTGTTGCAGAAAGAGAAAGAGGAAGTGGGAGGCAACTATGGTACTCTTTTCATAAAGATATTAAAGAGTTTTGTAGATGACTTCTGCTCCTACATTAGTGGCAAAATATAGCTATATGACCATATTTACTTTTGAAAGTCAAGCAGAAATGCTACCTTTGGTCACAGTATTGCATAAATTTTATGGATTATATTACTAAAAATTGCTTAGTCTTTATGTCACATTGATTGGAAAGACATGGCTCTGTTTTCAATTTCTTGGGACAATTTGTATATGATGAGTTCTCTTCCAATGTGTGTCTGGTTGTATGGTATTATATTTACCTTCTCTCTCTCTCACTCTTTTTCTCCTCCCTTCTCTTTTTCCCTCTCTTTCTCATTTTCTTGTAAGTATGGTTGTACATAGCTTCATGAATGCTTTGGTTTGTGAACAGTGTGGTTCACAAATAGAACCATTTGGCAAAAATTTGTTTTTCTCTGTGAACCCTGCATCAGGTGACAAACACAGCTGGGCCCCTCGATCTCATATTAACACAAACATGATCATCTTTTCCAGAATGGTGAAATGAATCAAGTTCATCAATTGATGTACCACTATATCGTGTTAGTGTTTCTACTTTTTCTATTTCTTATTAAATTTAACAATAAATTTAGTAAGATTTAATAATAAATCATAATAAATGCAGGATAAGCTGCATTTCTGTAAGGAATAACCTAATTTCTCTAACTGTTCAAGTTGAAACATGTATAATATGTTCTCTTCAGTGTCTTTTTCAAACCCTGGTGAATTTCCAATTTTTTTTGTGTGTGTGATACTAGGGATATAACTCATGACCTTTCGCTTGCCAGGCAGGTGCGCTTATACCACTGAGCTATCTCCTGGGCCCAAAATCTTTGTGTGTGTGTGTGAATTTCCAATTTTGAATTTAAATTTATTTTATTTCATATGTAAATCCATAATAATGTACATGAATATGCAGCTCAAGCTTCAATTTTGGCAAAATTATATACTGTCATATCTATTCATTTATATTTCCTTGTGGTGAAAATATTAAAAATATGCAGTACTGTTAACAAATACACTGAAATTTTTGTATGTGGCTATAAATTAGTACTCTGATAAATTTTTCCCCATCCCACCTTCCTACTCTCATTGATGTTTAGTAACCACAAAGTTCTCTTGACTTTCTCACTTGAGGTGGTTTTGCTTAGTGCCTGTGGATGCCCACAGTGGAGGCTTCATGTGTCTTGCATTTTAAAATTTATTTTGCCTCCATAGCGATTTTTGTTTTGCTTTCACAGTTTTACCACTGACCCCCAGAGGTACACTGCCTGGCCTCTCAGGCCATCTTCTGGAATCTGTATGGAAGCCTACCTGACCTCAAAACTTGTTCATTTGCATGCCCATGAAACCAGAGCCACATAGAAAACTGCAAGATATACTGTGAGGTTGACTACAAGGCAGGTCTCCTTGAATCATGGATGCAGAGGCATCAGAGTGCCTGATCCATGGGAACTTTGAATCAAATTCTGGGGAACCAACTTCCTTGTCCTCATAGAGCAGGAAGCCCTGATAATGCTCTCTCTCAAATTCAAGTTTTAAATTTAAACCTTTAAACCCGAGAAATGCAGGCTCTTACTAATTCCTGATAGGCCTTCAAGGCATTGTTTTCCTATGTCCTAATGCAGGCAATGCACTTGCCTTAATTTTCATACAGATCTTTTAGTACCATTTTAATATGAAACATGCTCCTCTCTGACCCAAATTTGTAGACATGTTCTCTCTGGGGAAACTAGAGCTTTACAAATTGGCTTTTTGCTCCTGATTTTTAGCTTAAGTCTGGCTAAAAACCACAGAAGTACCAAGAGTAAACACTGAGCTGCCTTGACATTTCTTCCACCAGATTAATTAATCTGCTGCCTTTAACACCAGTCTTTCACAAAGCCTCAGGATGTTAGCAAAATTTTGACACACTGTCTACCAGAGCGTAACACACATGGCTTGGGGTCAAACTGTCACGATTCCTTTCTTCCAGCTGAAACCTCCTAATGCTGACTTGTACTTGTCTCAGTTTCTATCAGAACATTGTTCCTTTGCATTCTGACCAAACTGTCCCATCAAGCTTGCAATGTAGGCTTTTTAGTTGGCTCTAGCTTCATTTCCAAACTTTCCCAATTCCTCCCATTATCTTGTTTCAAGGGCTTCTACATTCTCTGGCTGGGTTCAGCCACAGTAAAAGTCTCTCTTCTCTTGGGCCAAAATCTGGCTTAGTCACTTTTATCATTAAACAACAAAACAGGAGATTTATCTGGTCTTCACAGTCAGTTTAGACACTGTATCCTGGTTTCTAGTGAAGAAACATGTATCCGCATATAATTCTAACTTGCTTTTACATTACATTTAAGGATGTGAAACATTGAGCTTATTTTAATAAAACTGTACAGAAGATATATTACAAGTGTCTAATAAATGTTATTCTAAAGGTATATACACTTTCATAGTTAATAAAATGACATAGAAAGGGCATTCTACAGACCTTTATTCTTTCCTTATATAAAAGTCCCAGCTCTCTCAGCAGAACAAAGTCAGACTTTAAGATACCATTGAATTCTATGATTGGATACTCTTAATTGCTCTGTGATAGACTTCACAGAACCATGTTAAATCTGAGAAGAGGAGTTACAAAAGAGAATTTCACCTGAGCTGTACTTCTAACAAAGAAAATTGTTGAAACATAGATAATGGGTATGTAGCTTGGGTATCTTTGATTTAATTGCCTAATGTCTCCTCAAGCTAAGGTTTTCAAATGAGGGAAGCTGCTAGCCTGTAGAGCTATTTAATATAAACCTTTCTGACTGGCTTTTAAGATAGTCATCCTCCCCAAAGACAGAAAAGTGTAGTTTGAAAGAAAAAAATTATAGGTTAATTGATCTTCATGTGAAAGTTTCTGGATATCTAGATAGATATTAACCTTTCCAAAAATTCAGAACTAAACCCTCCTTCTTGAAATATGTTCCTTTTATAAATCTCAGCTTCTAAAAATGATAAGCACCCTGGAGTAGAAACACAGATGATCATTATACCCTAAACTTCATTAACACTATTTACTAATGTTCTGGGTGTGTTACAGGGGGCACTGGCTGAGGTGCTTCAGGGAACTTTAAGGCAGAAGGAAGTGTGCTGGCTTGGCATGTAGTCCTAAGAATTATCCATAGAGTTTAAGAAAGTAGAGCTAACGTCAGGGAGCCCCGGGACTTTACGAGAAAATAACCTACTCCCTTTTCACTGTAATTGGTCCCTTTGAGCCCAGCTCTTCCTGAAGCAGATACAATTTCAAAATGAAGCATGCAACTCAGCGGGGCTTGCCTTTAAGTGATCTGAGGATGGTGTCTATGAAAACGGGGAGCACATTCCTTAGAGTATTTCCTGTCATTGAGGCGAGATTGTTGTGTAGCTTTATGAACATCATGGGCTCTTTTAGATTCTTTCATTTTTACATCTGATCACTGGCCTGAGTTTGATCTGACTCTAATTGTGTGACTATCTGAATAGAAACTTTCAAGTGCCTTTCACAAATAGACCTGAAATATGGCACCAATATAGCTGTTATCTATCTACCCATTAAATAAAAAGGAATCAGTCCTCAAAATTGTTGATTGAAACAATGTATCCACACTTGAAATAAAAAATTTCCAAAAAATAACGAAATCAATTTTACATTAATTATCTAATACACAGAGAAGTGCACTGAGTGTTATAATGGATACAAACCTTTAAAAGCATGGTCCATGGTTGTGAGTCCTTATGATCCAGTGATAAACTCAAAATGTTTGAAATTTATAGCAGAAATTGGAGTAAGCAAAAATACTGTATGAATTTGAAGGAGTGTTCCTTAGATTTTGGTGAAAAAAAAGCCTGGGATCTTGTTAATCATTCAAACTCAGAGTTTCACATTTTTAGGAGAGACACAGAATTTTCTTTCTTTTTTTTAGGGAAGACTCTATAGTGTGTTCAGGATTTTGTTACTAGATATGACTCGTAGTGATCTGCCTGTTTACAGTGTTCCAAGAGCTTGAATTACAGGAGTGAGCCACCACACATTGCTGTCTCAGGGTGCCCCAGGGGTGGGGTCGGCATGGCAGGCTCAGGGATTGAACCCCTGGCACCTCAGCCTGCTTGCAGAATTTTCAAATTTTAATAAAAAAATTGGAGCACAAGACTTTGAGAAACACTTCAACAGATGGAAATATTTTTGGCTAAAGATGATAAGAAAAACGAATCATGGAACACTCAGGGTCTCTGCTGATTCTTCAAAAATAAAACTTGGCAGGGACTAGCACATATGATTAATTTTAGGTGTCAACCTTGCTGGATTAAGAAACACCTAGAAAAATGACAGAAATTACTCCTGAGTATTTGCAGCAGAAATGAGTGTCTGAGACGGCGGATTGCACAGGAAGACTGGCTTCAGCATGGGCATGTGCCATTGAAGCAGCCAGGGACCTAGACAGTTTTAAAAGGCCTAGAAAAGACGATTTTCCTGTCTTTGTTATTTTCCATTGGGGCCAGTGGATTTTTCTTCTTCTGCCCTTGCATATGAGAATCCCAGGCTTTCTAGACTTTGGGACTGCATAATTACAGTCCCTTGGATTATAGGACTTTGGCTTCAGATTAAGAATCAAACTGTTGATTTTCCTGAATCAAGGGCTATTAGACTTGGAATAAATCTGACTATTGGGATTCTAAGTTTTCCAGTTCAAACATAAACTGTCATGGACTTAAAATTCTTTATAAACACAGGAAAAATTCCCCCAGTGAATTTCCTTTTATCCTTAGTCTCTCTTTGTGCTTGTGTTTGTGTTTGTGTCTGTGCCTCTCCCTCTGTCTCTGTCTCTGTGTCTATTTTTGTCTTTGTCTCTGTCTCTCTCTCTCCCTGGAGAACTACAACTACTCTCAGAGTGTGCACTTTCCCACGAAGTCCTCTGATTAATTATGCCAAGAAGTGGCCTCTAATACAAGTAACCACTAACAGGAAAAACCACAGAAAAAGGCAATTTTATAGATTATTGATTTGGAGAGCATACAAATAAGTGGAATTCTAAAGTTCTTAATGGAAAATAGATGATCTGACATGTATTGTTAAGCCAACTTTGTTTTTGAAAAAAAAAAATAGAAAGGGTATAAAAGGTTGAGGAGAATGAGATGACAAAATCATTTAATGAACACATTTTACTTGAGTTTTCTCTCAAAGTGAAAGTTATGGGTACCCTCTCACTGTCTTGGCTCCCACGTCGTGGAACGGCTGGGATGGACAGCGAGTCCTCCTGTTGACATAATCTGTGATCTGCATTGGAAGAACAGGACTTTCTTGATGAGGAAGCCTATCGGGGAAGGGCGTGTACTTACTAATTTTGCCTTCAAAGATGGTTTGCAGCTGCCTATACTGGATGCGTCCATCCTAAATGGAAGCATGGCATCTATGTCATAGGGTTAAATGGTTTTAATAAAATGACATTGCAACCCACGGGCAATAGTGCTTATGGGATGGCAAGTGCTAACTCGGGCAACACGTGCTAAGCAGGTGTGAAACAGGAACACCAGAGTAAAGCAGACAGGCACAAAGCATCGACAGAACAACAACTGTCTTGGTTTATTTTTCATAATTACAATGATGTAGAGAGCCAACTAGATTAAATTGAGTCGTGGCTGATGTGCAGTCTCCACTGCTTTCATCAGTTATCAATGTCTAGCCTTGACTTTTCATCATCTTCTGATATTAATACTTCCCAATATTACTATCTTACTCCAATATTTCTGAAATGATGTCTTCTATTATACACATTTGCAAAGGTGTTCTGTGTTGTCTTCATCTTCTCCTAGTGTATATTTGTCCTACATAATAATTGCGTTCACTTTGGGAACTGGTACTTACGCATACAGCACCTTGCTCATGGCTTCATTTCCTGATATAATATTGTCGGTTCATAGGAAACGGTGCTACTGATTTTTTATCCACTGATTATTTGTGCTTCTCAAAAAAAACCTTTATCACTAAAGGCCCTTAACATCTGCACCTTTAGGAACTTCTCTGAGTTGCAGAGATGCGCAGATACATACATTGTACTACGTACTTTCTTGAGCTGAGGTTTGGGGACAAAGATTCACTCCACTGAATGATCTCCAAAAGGAAAGCTTATGATGACTCCAAACGGGGCATTACAAACACTTCTAGGAGAGAAAGGTAAGGCTGCTAAGTTATATTGTTTGTGTAACTGGGTACATGTCTTTATGATTTCTTTTATACATCTCCACTTTCCAGTCTACTCATCACATTCTCTCTCAGCTGTCAGCAGGTATCAAGCTTCTGTGATTCCGGGAAACCTGCTGCTCTTGGTCCTCTACGTTTCTCAACTCTTATACAGTTTGTTATTTTACAATTATTTGGTAAAATCATTTTCTATTTAAATAATCACAGGTGTGTATGTATATCTGTGAATGCCCAGATATGGACATGTATGCAAAGGTTGTGCTATGTAAAAAATTATCAAACAAATTTTGCATTTGTATATACAAAATGTTTAGGATAGATATACAGCTACTCTCTCTTAATTCAATGAGAGGAAAGATTTGTACTAATAGTGTTTGGACAGGACATCATGTTTGCATTTTATACTATGAATAATCACTATGAAGACAACAATATGCAACATATTATTAAAACTGTCCTATTAATCGGTTTTGAAACTGTCTCATTGCTGTTTCTCAATAAAATTAATTTAAAAAATTCTACCACAGATCAGAGGAACAGAGTTCATTAGAAAAGAACTAGGAAATATATACAACGCATGCAAGAGCTTCTACCCATGAAAGAGATGTTTTGTGAGCTATTGCTGGATAGAATGTATTGTTTTGACCACTGAAATTGTTTCATAACAGAAGGGCAGGGAAAATTAACTTTGTTTCCAATTAGTTATGTCTTTATTTTCAATAAATATAGACATCAATTTTTAAACAGTGGTTTCCCTGAACTACATGCATTGTTTTTCATAGGTAGTCCCACAATAATGATAGAACCCAACCAACTTCATGACAATATCTTTTTTTTTTTTTTTTTTGTCTTTTTTGAGACAGGGTCTCATTATGCAGTTCAGGCTGGCCTTAAGCTCACTTTGTAGCTCAGGCTGGTCTCGAATTCACAACAATCCTCCTGCCTCAGCCTCCCGAGTGCTGGGATTATAGGCCTGCGCCACCACGCCCGGCTTTTCATGACAATATCTTGACTAATATATTATGGTGTGATTTAAAACAAAAAAAGTCCACAAGTGTTGGTGATTTCAGTGAATTAAAACTCAATTAGATGTAAATTGAATTAAGCCAAGAAACAGCCCTTATTAGTTATCGACCTTCTGTATTTAAAAAACATTTCCTCTTTATTTCATTCTACTAGCATTGGCATTAGTTCTATTTTTATTGTCCAAGCTGACCTTCAGATAGCAATGCGGAGGGAAGCAACAAGTTGGAGGAGGAGGAGAGGGGATGCATTCATGTATAACTTGTCTATATATTTGTATTTTACTTTAAATGACTAGTGTATGTATATATATATATATACACATATATATATATATATATACATATACATATACATATACATATACATATACATACACACACACACACACACACACACACACACACAAGTTCTGCACATTTTATTGGCCTATGCATGGTGGAAGGACAAAATCAACTTACTTACTCTTTGACTTTTGAAGAATGTTTTTGAAAGCTGTTACCCAGTAATTGTACTTCAATATCTGTGGTTAGGGCTTACCCCCAAGGTAAGGCTTACCCTCCATTCTCTGCTAAGGGAGATTGGGAAGGAAGATGCGGGACAGGAAACTGAGCTGGCACTTCTGAAAAACACTTGCAGAATATCAGCTCTGAGATAGTCACAGGGTAGAAAAGTCACAAATTGAGATAAAGTGTACAAGCTGTAAGAAACACTCTAATTCAATTGGGTCAATTCTTATTTACTTCATTAGGCGATCTTGTAAAAGCAGCAAAGTAAACATGAAAGAGAAGCTCTCAGCATCTTAACTAATGTACTGTTGAAAGCAGAACAAACTAAAAATACATACAATTTAATATATATCTGGATTAATATATTATGGAGTGATTTAAAACAAAAGAATACACAAGTATTGGTGATTTAAGTAAATTAGAACTTAATTAGATGTAATTTGAATTGAGCCAAAAAAGTAGCCTGTATTAGCTCTTGATCTTCCATATTTAAAAATTTAATATTAAAAGTTGAAAACAATAAAGGAAGTAAATAATTCTATATTTGTTAACCTTTCCTTTAACACTTGGAACTTTGTGTCTGTCACCCTTCATCTTTTTAGCTCACATCTTTACTGATTAGAAAGTAATCAGCCATTTATTTAAAAAATTTTTATATAGATATTAAGGGAAGTATGCATCCAGTGTAGGTAATCTTTGAGTTCTAAATACTTAAAAATAATTTAAGTTCAATGAGAAAGATTCATACTGC
>PVKA01006966.1:0-80392 GCA_004027165.1 Ctenomys sociabilis
TCATTGTTTTGATGATTAGTGTTATAAACTGGTCCTTCACAGACAGCATAAAAAGAATAATTATTTTTTAAAAAGAATTATAACCTTCAATAGTCTCTTTATTCAACCAACAATATTTGAAACTAAAGATTTTGTTATGCATTTTTGTTTTCCTAGTTTTGTCTTTGGTCTCAAATAAAGGAATGCTTTTGACAGACTGCTGATAGTTTCAGACAAAAAATAACGAAAAACAACTCAATGCTGCATGTATGTTGAGTATAATACATTTTTTTTTTTTTCTTTGTGGTCCCGGGGATTGATTTAGGACCCTGCTCTTACCAGGCAAGCGCTAATTCTACTGCAGGATTGTAACAAATGCTTGTTGCTCATTGCTCCTGCTAGCAGGCTTTGAAGGACGACATAGCTGAGATAAGCAACCTAAAGACGGACAGGTACATTTGCCCTGGGGCTGCACAGCGTGCGGGCAGCCGGCCACTTTCCCAGGTCTGCAGTGAGGTGGGAACACTGGGGTGGATCTGCAAGGCTGGGGGCCTGGAGGCCAGGCCCGGGCCGTCCTTCGGGGTTCTCCTGTATGGGCAGCTTTCCTGTCCCTGTGACACAATACCAGGTATGCACAATTTACAAAAACGAAGTTTGATTTGGCCATGACGTCTGCAGGCCCCCAAGGAGAAACAGCGCGGGGAAGAGGGTGTCAGAGAGAAGCTGCTCGCTTCTCAGGGCGCAAGAAGAGCAGAGGAACAGCCTCGGGAAAAAGAAGTGAGGGTGCAGGCGCAGAGCCCCGGCTGACCCGGGAAGGGCCGCACGTAGGACTTGCCAGTCCCCAGCCATGCCAGCTGGCCGCCGAGCCTGGCGCCCACACCTTCCTTCCCAACCTGCCTCACCCCTCAATAGCGCATTCTGCTTCTGGCTCCTCCGGGAAGGCCACGCCCTCTGCTCTAGGGACTGCCACCCTTGGTGACCAAGTCTTCCGCACAGATAGCCTCTGGGGGCATTTTGGGTTCCAACCGTGACAACTTGTGGAAACTGTATTGTGAAAATCACATTATACCTACAGCCCACTGTACTGTGCCACCTCTTCTGTCTCACTTAACTTGTCCTAATATGATGCCATATTCTCTATCCATGTCAACAAATGAATGAATGACAGAAGGCTGCGTTTCATTACTGCATCTAGTGTACAAGTAATCCAAAACTTAATTTATATCACTTACTGAAGTCTTACTTTGAACACCTGTTGTAATCAAATGTTTAGTCTACTGAATTTCTTATAATAGGCATCATTTCATTAGCTTTAAGAAACAGTGATTAAAATCTCGTGTAGTTCAACCAAATGTAGTTGTAAAAAATACACTTCTATGTCCCTTTGAGGAATAACAGGTAATTAGTTGATTTCTTTAAAAAAGAAAGCAATTTTTATTTCCAACACCAAAAAGAAATGTACTAAATGTACTTGAGTCTATCATGTTATCTGAATATAGAAAAAATTGAAGATTTTAATTGATGGGTATAGATTTATTAAAAAAATCATACATTTATTTATGCATTTTTTACAATAATAAGTTTAAGAAAAAGTCAGATTTGACATTAAATATTTCATCATAAATATTTCAAAAACCAATTTTTATATCCTATATATATTTTATTTTATTTATTTATTTATTTATTTTTTTGAGGAACTGGGGCTTGAACTCAGGCCCTTGTGCTTGCCAGGGAAGCATTTATTCCACTGGGCCATCTCCCAGGCCCCCAATATATTAACTTTTAATTAGTGCATATTTTATTGTTATTGAAAACTTTTATATAACGATCGAGGGTTGTAGTGGTTATAGGCTGTGTTTGCTGTATTCTATTTTCTTCTAAACTTAAGGATATATTGAGGCAACTGCTTAAGTCCCCTCTGTCTCTCTCTGACGGAAGTGTTTTTTCCCCCAATAAATGTGTTTTGCTCTAAGAAATTCATTGAAAACTTAATATGATTCAACAGACAAAGAAAGAGAAAAAGTTAAATTATTTCAATCAGCTTTTACAGAATTAAATCAATGTTTAGGTTAATGAAGTCATACTATCAAAGGTAGGTTTCATATTATATAAAAGACAGGGTGGGAAGAAACTGACCTAAGGTGCTTAACTTCAGCAATTAAAATATACGGGATATAGAAATTAGCATTTCTTCACGGTCCAAGCATGTAAAACCCTTTCTTCTAGCCCTCTAAGGACTATGTTTCATTATGTTTACAATTGTTCTCTAAACATGTATGGAAATCTCCCATATTACTCTTAAAAATGTTTGATATGTATCAGTTTATTTTTAAAACAAAATATTTGAAAATTACCAGTAAGTATAGGAAAATAAATACAATTAATTTAAAAATATTATAATGTACTAGATAAAGGATACTAGGGCTTACAGTCCACAATTAATGTGAAACTTATTAAATCAAAACGTTCTGTTTATTTCAGTAGCATTTAACTCTGCAAAAAGAAAAAAAAATTTAAAAAGCATTGCAAACTTTCAGTGTAATTCAAATGAAAATTTAATTCAAATGAAATTCTAATTTAAATGTTTCTTTTTCTTTAACTCAGTTGTCTAAACAATGGACTCTTTGGCTGTTTGCTAGAGCCTATATATGTGTGAGTAAATGCAACAGTGTGTGCATGTTACAGTAGCAGATGAGTCATTTTATAAGAATGAAATTGAAGAGAATTTCACATATATTTGTAAAATATCTCATACAAGTATGCCTCCGATTGCATACTTCATTTCTAAACAGCAGTACGTGAAGATTTTGTAGTGCATATTATTGTGCAATTTAAACAGTGTGAAACAAACTGATGGCACTGTAGATAATCAGTTGACAAAAATGATGCTGTTGTAGACCTCCATTGGGGCCAGCCCACCAGACAGGCAGCCAGCTGCAGTGTCCCCAGGATCGCTCATCAAAATGAATATCCTGGGTCCTGCTTTGGACACGGGGCCAGATACCTGGCATGATTTCCTATGCATTTCCCCTCAAGTTTTTCATCTCTGTGCCATTGAATTCAAGAAGCTATGGAACTTCATGTACTTTCTCCATTGTACCCAAGGCTATCTACCCTAACTGCTCTTTTGTTTATTGTGCCTTTAGAGCAAAACGGAAAACTGTGCACTCTTATTTCATGAAATTTATTATTTTGTGAGTGTGTGTGATCTGTTTTCATTTTGTTGCTTTTCATGTAAAATTTTGAATGACTCCTCCCTACCTGCCAAGTTTCTGCTGAGATTCAGACTGGAGTGATAATAGCTCTACGGCTCAGTTGGACCATCAAGAATTTACTGCACTGCGTCTCCCAATCGACCTCCACACTATACCAGACTGTGGACTCTGTTATCTAACCCTTTCCTAGTATGCGACTGAGTTTGCATATTGATTCTAGGAGGTGCGTGTGTGTGCATATGTGTGTGGATGTACATATGTGTGTTTGCACATGTGTATTTCTTTGTAGGAGCCTTCAAGGTGAGTGTTTGCATCAGGATTTGCATTGGTGCACATTGGCCTCCCGTTTGGCCTTGATCCTCACTTCGTGCCAACATTTCCACTTTAAGGTATTTTCAAGTGAGAATGTTTGCGTTCAGCTCTCCCCTTAGATGCACAGCAGAAGTGAAGTGTGGAGCAAGGGAAAGAGCATGTTTTCATGCTCTTGCTAAGCCTCCCTTTTAGGCTGTTCTCAGAGCTCCATTCTGTAGAGCAAGGTCCCCCTAAACTATCCCATCCTTATGTGAAACTAATGCAGAGAGCAGCCCGATGAGGGCCCGACTCTGTGTTTGCTCCTGGACTGTCAGCTGACCGCGGTATGTGAGCTAAAGTGTGTTGTTTGCCACAGCTGCAGCTATCTCCTTCTTTTTTTTTTCTCTTTCCTTTTTTGTCATTGCCATTTTCCTTTCACTCTTCTTGAACTTGATGGCCTTTTGCTCTGGTGTCCAGAGGGAAGATGTGGTAGCAGACCTTGGAAAGTGCTGCCATTCTGGGCCTGTACTTGTGAGGGTTCTTCTCGTGCTCCACAGCCCCTCTGTGAGTGCTTCCTGGAGACGCAGAGGAGACTGTTAAGTGGATGCAGCCCAGGGTCTGTGGCTATCATGCCCTCATGCCCACCTGCACTGGTCACTTAGCAGAGCTTTCACACCTTGCAGAGTGCTCTCTCTGGCCTGCATGACATCCTGTTGCTCCCAGCTCTTTCCGCTCTTGCTCAGTCCATGTTTGCTCTGCAGGTGTCTGTCTCTCCAGATTTAAGATTTTCTATTTTCTCTTTGATCTTGCTTCTCTGCTAGCTTGAAGAGAGGTTGCCCAAGTGCACACTGCAATCTTTTATTCATAAATATCTAACTTGGGAAACTCAGAAAAAGCAAGGAAGTAATTATATGTGTCTCTGTGTGTACATATGTGTTTAGATGCTACTCTGAGATGTTTGTATTTCTTTTAGTTGAATGTTGTTGCCTAATTTTGATAATATTTTAGGTTAATTGAGTGAAGTGGTAATGCTGTTCTAACATCTAATATTATAAAGTAAAATAAAATATCTCTGAATTAGTTAGCTTTTGTGAGTAGACTTTTTCAAGAATGTCTCCACATATTTTTTTCTGCTTATTTTATTTAAATTATATTATGTTAATTGATACTTTAGAACATTCATTTTTATGGTGTCCTAAGTGGTATTTTGCTACACATAAAGACTCAGTAGCTTTGAAGTGAAGTTGCATGTATTTGTTGCAAACATTTATTGTTATGATAAAAACATTCAAACTTTTTTCTTGATTTTTTGAAAAATGCAGGACATCAGCAGTACCCCTAGACACCCTACTTCACAGTGACCCACCAGACCATCTTGTTCCTGACTGCAGCATTGTGCCCATGGCTACCATCCCGTATGCTCAACTCCTACAAGATAGCTACTTTTAGTTTCCACATGTGAGTGACATGACACGACTAGTCTCTCTGGTCTTGCTTATTTCATTTAAAATAATTGTAACCAAAAGTGGAGTTGCTGAATCTATTTTTACATTTTTGAGTGTCTTTCACACTGACTTACATCTCCACTTGCAGGTTTCAAGGCTTTCTCTGAAATACCAGAAAGTTATACAATGAGACCCTTGCTTTTGGTAGCTCAATATGTCACAATACAATTTGCAATGACCGGTTTTCAAACAAGTGACCTCCCAAAAGAAGAGTTATCCATTTTGTGTCATCTACAAACTCAAGTGATAAAAAGTAATGAAATAGTGTTTTCAGTTCTTATGGAAGCTAAAAGAATCTGAGCCCTAACTTCAATACCTATAATTCATGTTTACATTACAAATTACATCAACACAATATCCCTGTGCAGATATATAAAGTCTGAGATTCCAGTCACATCTTTGTGTTGGGAAATAACCACATGTGCATAGTTGCTGCCTGGGGTGGAGAACTCACGACCAGCAAGGCAGGAGGTGGAAGTGAGCCTGGGTCTACTGCACCATGATAAGGGAAATGATGCAGACTTGGGCTCCATCGAGCTGGAGACCAGCACTGCAGGAAGCAGCAAAGGTCAGGGGGCATTTGGAGGTCACCGCACTCTCAGAAGCACCCTTGGAGCTCTTCTGATAATTAGGAGGCTCAGTGCACTGAAGAAAGGTTCTGTGAAGGTAAAAATAACTGACAACCTATTCTGAACTGGGAAATTAAATCTGCATAAATTGTCAAGTGTGTTGAGTAGCTGGGCATATACATCCAAGTTATGATATGTATGTTGTGATAATTTTATTTTTATGAATCGCTGTCTGTAGTCCATAAAGTTTATATTCATTGTGGGGTGTTGCCAGATGCATGAAACACACTGAAGTTCTTTTTATACCATCTCACCTTCCTCCATTTCTTCTTCAACTTTTAAATTAATTTTTGATCGCACATAGCCTCAGTGCTAGACTTACTTCTGATTTACGTGATGGTTCAACTATCAAGCCAACCACCAAAGTTTTAGTTCTTAAGCTACACTAATCATGATGTTGACACACTCTCTCTCTCTCATATATATATATATATATATATATATATATATATATATATATATGTATATATATATGTATGTATTCTAAAATTTCACTTGCATAAATGAAAAATTAAGAAGACACTACATTATTGAATGGTGATCATAGTGACCTTCAGAACATGAAGTGAATGCATTGTTAAGGATATGGCACCAGCAGAGGACAGGACAGGGTGGTCACATGAAGAGTAGGATCTTTGGTAGGTGAGACTGCTTGAAGAAAAGTCTTTGAAGCAGTTTATATTGAAGCTCTCTGCTAATAAGCATACCGGACCTCAGTAATACATGAAACAGATTTTTCTGAAAAGAAAGCAAAAGAAAAGACAATATGTGTTATTTACTTATGTTACATAACAAGATATTAATAACTACCATCTAACTTAATACAATTAAAGAGAAATCTACATTATTGAAAATTGTAGAAGTAGTTATCAGAAAAATTTAGAAAGCAGTGATTAGAAGAAAATTTTGTGGGCCTCTCAGTATGGAAGTACTAGACAGAATCTGAAAATAAATCAATGTAAATTCTTGCTTCTATGTACAATGAAATTGAGAAATGTTTCAACCTTCTTAGCAGTGTAGGGCTCATATAAAATGTACCATATGCTAAGTGAATTAACGATAGTATGTAATATAAGTTTATCATGGCCAGTTCTGGAAGGCCAAAGCCCCATATTCAAGTGTTAGCAAAGGTAGTTTTAGTATAAGAGATATGGAGAAAATCATTTCTCCATTTCTGGTGGTTTTCCAGCCTGCCCGTCAGTCTTTGGCCTTTAGGTTTGTCATTCAGTCCTACATCTTCTTGTGACATTCTCTGCTGACCTTTTACTAAATCTCTCACCTACATTTCTACTGTTGCCTCCAAATTTTACATTAATATAAAGGTAAGAACCGCCTTTCATTAGGGCCTATCTTGAGGAGTCTACTTACACTTGGGGACCTGCACAAGAATCATCTGAAAATAAAGCCACATTTTCAAGGATGAGGAGTTAGAGCTTCATATATCTTTTGGGGAGAATTCGATGCAACAGAAAACTTCCATTTATAATTTTAAATAAGAAGTTTGACAGATTGATCTTTTTGATCCAAACTCTTAAATAATTTTCCTGTCTACTCTCATTTAGTTTGTTTCTCCTTCCTGTGCCTTGTTTAGATTCCTTGAAGCCCAGGCTATCTTCTTTCTTTTTCTTTCCTGAGAACTAAAGCTTTTCACAAATACATCTTTTTAAAAATATTTGAATGGTTACTTTGGTTGCAAGAAGCTCCGAACAGCTAGAGAAGACACTGAAGAAAGTCTGATAGGACACTGCAAGTAGCAACAGCTCTAGTTGGGACTGGAGAGACGTGAACTTGAATTTCCTCTCTATTTTGTGGAAAGCCAAAAGTTTCACCACATACTGGTGTTCACCCTCATACTTGGAAACATAATACCTCATAAGGGAATTCATTTGGCTTTTCCTATCCAGAAGCAGGAAAGCCAGGTCCTTGTGTTTAGAATTACTAGTTGTAGATGCTTCTTTGCCATACAGTGCCCATGGGACCATCATTATTTATACAGTTAAATATGTGAAATATTACTCATATAAAGAAGGAAATAGAGACTCTCAATTTGCCATAGTGAGACATTTAATTTTATCAACCACGTATTCACGAAAACACACACACACACACACACACACATTAACTCCCTCCATCTCTCCTTTACTCTCTAAATATACACCGATGTAACTTATTTAAATTATATGTATTTTTATTTCTGGTACTTGGAATCAGACTCATGGCCTCGTGCTTGCCAGGCAGGCTCTGTGCTGCTGAGCTACATGCCCAGCTACATGTGTATGTGTGACTGAGATTGCTGAAACAAGTTCGTATCTACAGTGTCATTAATGCTAAAAATAAGCTCACAAATCTAAGGTTAAGAGTATTAAAACTACTATGCAGCATGTAAAACACTTTGGTGGGAGAAAAACAGTATGTGCTAATAGATATCTTTGATAGCCATGTCCAAAATTACTAAAGTTAAGGAAAATTTTAGGCATTATGAAAATATTAATCATTACATTTGTACGTTTAGGTAGAAAGTGAAAGGAGGTAAACAGAGAAAGAGGGGCAGAGAGAGAGAGTGAGACAGAGAGAGAAAAAGAGGGGGGGAGAGGGAGAGAGAGAAACTTATCTTACAAAGAAAAGAAACCAGATATGAATCAGTACAAACTTGAGCTGAATGACACAATTCATAGAACAAACTTTTGGAATTGAAAACCAGGAACAGAGAGAGGACTGGAATCTGATATATTCCCGTTATGGTTAATCACAGTGCAATTCTTAAAATTAGTTTTGAGGGAAAACAAATAGTAATATAAAGTAATCATGTTGTAAGCTAATAAAGCATCAAGAAATAAACCTTTTATTTAAATGAAAATATCATTGTTTTATACATATATGTATATATATATATCATATATATATGATAAATTATGTAATTTTTTAAATACATGGTCAACAGTGACAGTTTATATACTGAAGATCCTAAATAGAGATGCAAATAATGATTGATAAACTGACTAACATAGCACTATTTTCCTCAATTTATATTGCCATTTTGTTCTCAGTCACCCAAGAGCTGGTGGAGAGTATAATATAAAGTTAAAGCAGATTTTGATTCTATTTTAAAGTGAGAAGAACTTGGACTACCTTCTTCATTTTTATTGGAGACAAAACTTTTCTATAAATTATAACATCAATAGGAGAGAAAATTTGATTATTAAACCCCAGCTCTTACATGCATACAGGGGGTGGACTGTTACACTCAGAAAACATTACTCAAAGAAAGAACTGAAAAGCTTAGGGTACTTGGCTATGAGCAGGAAGAGCGACTGAGAGTCAGACAAGAGTCCATAGCAAAAGGAGAAAAGGAAGAAATGAACGGCTTGAGGGGTTAACCGGAGCAAACATGGGCTTGCTATCCTTACTTGTATTCATGTGTGGAGCTGCAGCAGGCAAAGCATGGGGGAAGAAGCAGCATGGAGAAACGGCCCGAGATCAAGTGCAATAATTGAGTCCAGATTTGGATTCTCCAAGCTTGTTCGTGTTGGCTTAACCTCGGATCATGAGCCAATAATTAATCATATCTTCAACTTCAATGGAATTCTTGAGGAAACCTGAATATGGTAAATGTGGTCCCCTTTGCTTTTAGTTGCATAACCAAAGAGAGGCTGTGTATCAGGGCCCAGGTGTAGTGACTGATTGTGTTAACTTGGGAAGTTAAAAGCTTAACTAAATCTGCTCAGAAATTCCACACCCTCAGGTGTGGAGGTTCCATCCTAGTGTGATAACCACTTAAAAGAGATAAAAGAAAACTAAGGAAGTGTGAAGCATTTTATTTTCTCAGAAAAGTTCTCGTCTTCAGTCACCTTGGACATCATCTCCTGGCTCTAGCACAGACCCTTCAGCCTCTGCCTTGGCTTCTTCATCCTTCTGGTGAAGACTCACCAGCCTTTGGTCACAGAGCCACCGGCCTCCTGACATGGAGTGCACAGAGCACTGCCATGAGCTCCAGACCTTGGACTGAATCCTTCAGTCCCCAGTGTGCAGACACCTCTGCATGCTTTTTCATGAGACTCTGCACCTGTTATAGGCCAATCATGTAATTTTTTTTATGTATTTGTACAGCTGATCTCATATCTTTTTCTAGTAAAAGCCTGACTGATACAGATTTTGGTATCAGGAGTGAGGCTAGAAAAACAAAATATAATAATGGCATTTTTCATTGGCTTTAAGGTAAGAGTTCCTGGAGTTGGCATCATGATTTGATGAGACCTAAAGATACAACGTCCCTCCTGATCTTAAGGACTGTACTGATACTCCTTACCGTGAGCTGTTTAAACTAATATGCTGTTTTGATCCATTTATCACATGTGAGATGTCAGGAATGTAGCATTTCTATGCATAGGAATTTTTAATTTCTCTGGCAGAATACAAAGCATAATGATGCTGGTTAGTTGGTCTTAGCCACATAGGACAACCTTATAAAGGAAAATAAGGAGCTCAATGATTCAATTTCTCACCTCAAGACACAGATAAGACATTTAAAAGTCTTTAGTTGTATATCAAAAGAGAGGATATTTATATGTGCCCATGGTTGGGAGGTAGAAGAAAGAGGAAAACCATCTAAAATTCAATGAGCTAGCAAAACCCTGTTCAAAATAAAAAGTGGAAAAAAAATGTAGCTTGGCTTTAATATGTTCAATTCCAAATAATGGTGGACACAATGGTAGCCTTTTGTGGAGTTGATTATGCTGATATTTTGCGTTTTCTCAGAGACTAGCAAAGAGTGTCAGTCTTGGCTTTTCATAGGTTATGCTTTCCTAGCATGAATCTCTGATTTTTTAATCTGGAAAAACTGATAATTTCCAAATTCAGTTGGTTTTAACAGCAATTTTCTGTTATTTTCTTACAATAAGCAGCAGAAACAATAAAGCCTCACCATTAGTATTTACTTTAGAAAGAATACCCATTCTTATCTTACAGCTTCTTCTGTCAGAGGAATGTAGGACAATTCTATTGCAGACTGGTCAGGCCCATAGTCTCCCAAATGACTGTATGGCAGAGGCTAAATAAGAAGCAAATGAGATGATGTTAATGCTCCAGAAAGATCAAAGCCCTCTCGAAGAACTGGAGATTCTCTCAGGGCTAATAACATGATCTTGTCTGGGAGGCCCATACTTACTTAGCTGTCAGTACAAGGGAGGGGAGTCCTGAAGAGGGCAGAGTCACTCAAGGACTCTCCAAGGACTCTCCATTAAGTTAATCCACACAGCAGCAAGACCCCTGAAGCTGCAGCCCTTGTCTCTTTGGGGCTAGACCCAGTTGTCCTTGGCTATGAGCTTGGCTTGTCCTTTGAGGCTTTCTGGCTTCCCCCTGTATGACAGGGCTCAGTGGGGCCTGATTCATGTGCAGCTTCTGTGGGTGTGCACTTCAGAGGTGCGCACACACTCGTGAACAGCTGAGAAGGACCCAACACTGCCTCCTCTTCCTCTACCCAGGCCACAAGACTAAAGGCTGGATTCCCTGAGTCCACAAGATATGAAAAAAAATATTTATAATGTTTAATTGACAGACTTTTTCATGGAACTACATGAATTATCGGACACATGACACTTTTATGTTTTTATGTCCTTAGAGAAAGAAACTACAGCATGCAGAGTTGCCTAGTCATTAACTATTTGCTTGCAATGGATGCAAGCGTCTTGTTGGTTCTACCGCATGCATTATTGGATCACTTGTGTGCTTCCCTCTTCTCCTACGTAAGATCCCACTGGTTCTGTCTGTCCTCCTCCAGCAGTGGCAGGGTGGTCTGTCTCTTTCTATCATCTCACAGGCAGAAAATTTCATCAAGCTATGGAGGATAACATTATATCTGAAAATATTACTGAATAAACTTTTCAAATACTCTCAGTTGATGCCTTCATGAGCTACATCATTAAATTTATTCCCTGACAGTCAATATCTGGCTTTCCCCTGCAAGTCTCTGGTAGCCAAATGTTCTGCTTTCTCTCCTTCTACTACTTCAGATAAGTAACTTTTTGTTGGAATTGTTTCTTTCGGTGCTTTCATTGATGGCTAATTGTTCTTAATTCTGTTTTTTGCTCAAGCTGGGCTTTGAATCTGACTCTTGCACTCACCTGACTACACCACTTCCAACATGCTTTGGTATTGTTCAAAAGAACTGGATATCATTACCTGTATTTTATTTCCCTCATTGTGTGTCATGAATATCTTCATTTTAAGTGAAGACTAGATACCTCTTATGTGGGCCTAAAACCAGAATGGATGGACATGAATCATGACAGAAATTACCTTGGTGATAGGTTTGCCTTGGTAGTGAAAGTATCAACACACAAGATATTTACATTACACTTCAATGACTAAGTTAACATCACCTCAGATACTATGTTTCTGTAGGTGGAGACACATTTATAATCATGCTCATTTGATAATAACACATTTTAGAGCTTATTTAAAAGCATAACTTCGGGGGCCGGGGAGATGGCTCAGTAGGATAAGGGCCTGAGCTCAATCCCCAGTTCCACAAAAAAATAAAATAAAACCTAAATGCATAACTTCATATATTTTATTTTTCATCTGTAAAATATACTAAGTGAATACATTGTATACTTTGTCTAGAATATATTTATACATGAGTTTCATGTACATCAACTATCATATAATCTGCCTGATTCCTGAAATAAGTTGTTTGTTGGTTTGTTTCTTTACGCAAATTATAACACAGATTTTTTGTTTTAACAGGATCTCGTATGCAGTTCTGGCTCACATGTGCTCACCTTCACAGGACCCAGGTTGATTTCGAACTCATAGTGATCCTCCTGTCTCAACTTCTGAATACTGGGATTATACCACCATGCCCAGTTCCAGAGCGGGTACCGCATGTTGGTGCTGGGGATTGAACTCAGCACTTCATGCTTGCCAGGGAGGATCCTGTGGCTTTGAGCTATCTCCCCAGCCCATACCATTGAATTTAAAGTAAATTAATATCTTCCTAAGCTCATACCTATCCAGTTTATAGGACGTTGTCAAACTAAAGTTCACATACATTACTTAGATGTGAATTTGTTTAGCTGTGTCATAACACAGGGAGTTTTACTTTTCACATTAATTTATTGGTATTTAGATATACGCAGTGATCACATTCATCACAGGGAATTTATACCTGCACATGATATAATTTGATTCTTTCTTCACTCCACTCTTTTCCCTTTCTTACTTATACAAGCATTGCTTCCATTTCTCTCTCTCTCTCTCTTCCTCTTACCTACCATCTTTCTCTCTTTCCTTTTCCTTATCTTCTTTATCCCTTAAACATAGAAATTTGAGGGGGGCTGTGGAGATGGCACTTCCCTGGCAAGTGCAAGGGCCTGAGTTCAATCCCTGGTTCTGCAAAAAAATAAAATAAAATAAAAGAAGTAAACATAGAAATTTGTTTCCTTTCTGGAGGGAAGGATTTTGGCTTTGGAGATTTGGGTTGGTTGGTTGTTGTCTCGGTGAGCAAAGTCTTCTAGTCCTGCAGAAGAGTCCCCAGGATGTCCTCACATGACCAGTGCTAGCGAAATGGGGAAGAGAAGGAGCGTTGTTAAGTCTTTCAGTATTATGGAACTATTGTGTTCATGCTATGTTCCCATCTGATAAACTCATTTAATGTTTACCTCCCCTTTCTAGATTCTATCCCAAAATTTAGTTGATAGTAAAGCATAAACTTATAGATAAAGTTGAGATAAAGCCAGATAAATACAATAAAAAACATTTAAATCATCTCACTCAGATATGTGAATTACTGCCTCTAGAGGTGTGCGATTTGTGTGTTATCTACATTCACTCCAACCTGAAGGATACATCTGAGAGTCCCTGGGCTCTGCTGCTCTAGAGGAAAAAGTAGGACCCTGTGGTGCTCTGTCCTTGAAGCACCCTCATTTTTTGGTTCCCAATATCTTGCCAAAGCCAGGATCATCGTAAGAAGGCAGGGACCCCAAGGGCTCCATTAGCTGTCACTGACATCTGGGAATAGGGCAGCTGGTGCCAATTACAGAGGTGCCTTCCGGCTGGATGCCAGGTCATCCTCTTCTTGGATGGCTGGACACAGAAGACTCTGATAGAGCCAGTGATGTGACCACTGTGTAGATCAGTCTATGACCCCCTCTCTGTAGTATTCTAAAGCTGCTGCTACTGAGCTCCTCTTCCACTGTCCACTAGTGGATGACCCTGTTGCCCAGCTCTTGCTTCTCTCATGGATTTCAGTGGGGCAGTACTGACTTCAATAACCCCAGCCCCTGAGGGACTTGGCTCAGGGAGGCTGTTGCCCTGTGTGGCCCTGGAGCATCCTTCCAGGAAGTATGGTTGCACCCATTTGCATCTCCTGTGACCTTTCCCTGGGTGAGCTGAGGTGAGCTGTTGCCTCCCTTTTGGTGCTGCTTGTCGGAGTTGGTGGACCTGAGCTCTCACAGCAGCAGTCTCTGGGCTTTTCCTCCCGTCTCCCAGGAAACCTACTCTAAGCCTCCAGCACCTCGACAGGAACTGAGCCCCATCTGCAAGACAAGAGTGACATTTCCAATTCCACAGCAACCAGAGCAACCTGTACTAGCATCTCAAAGCATCCATCCAGGAGGATTTCAGGGAACAGGAGCAGGGAAAGGAAGAGGACCAAGTGCCTGAGAAGACAGCAAATGATAATGGTGCAGGCAGCGAATCTGGCAAATTATGCACTTGAGGGGAGAGGACAGCTCTGCTGAGAAGGAACTTCCAAGTCACACAACCAGTTAACATTTTGAGAATTGCAAAAATATCTAATAGGTATCTTGAGTTCAAAGTCCGTAGTGGGGTTCTTTGATACAATTTGATACAATTACCATGAAAATAGGAAAAAAATTTCAGTGGGGGAGGATGACGTATTTTTATTGAACTTCTGCCTAGGAGATCTCTAATTCTGTGTACATAAAAATGGTCATTTTTTCAACCATGGAGGTGGCAGGAGCATTGCCAGTTGGTGCCCAGCCTGCACAAACATGTGACTTAAAAAGAACCTATCTTAACATAAAAAATAAAATGGAGCAGGGAGACATACCTCAGTGTGATGGCCCCAGGTTCAACCTCCACTGCTGTAGAAAAGGGATAACTCTCATGAACAATGTGATCTCCGTACTCCTTCTGACGTCCATAACATTGATATTGATTCCAACTATTGCAATTTATGATGAATTTATGGTGTCAATATATCATCTCATGCAGTAAGAGGCACCACAAAAACACAAACGTTGTACTGTGCTTTCTTCTTAAAAGCAGAGCATTTAAGCAATTACTCTGAAGGAAATTTTAAGTTACAATAATTCTTAAAACTATTTCCTAAACATTTTTTTTTTTTTCCTGCGGAACCAGGGATTGAACTCAGGCCCTTGTGCTTGCCAGGGAAGCACTTATTCCACTGAGCCATGTCTTAAGCCCCTTTAATATTTTTTAATTAAGATTTGAAAACTATTCATTAAAAATAGATGTAAATATAGAAAGTTGAAAAGAAGAATTAGCAAAAAGCTAATATATAAATATATATATATATATTCATTCAATATTGGTAGCAGGGCCCCTGGTGTTTGGTTTAAAATTTTGATATGTTATGTAGATAATATTGTGAAATAAGTTGCAAGTAATAAATATGAATAATTTACATTTTTGCTTCAATGAACACAAGTATAAAGTGGTGAACAATGGAGGTGTAATACCTAATCCACGTGTAAACAGCATTAAGTGGTACACAGTTATTTTCCATGTGTGATTGTGTGCTCATGGCTATGCTTGCACGACAGGGAGAGTTTGCTTACAGTTCTTATTTCTTGATTTTACCTTAATTTCCGATTACAAGTGAGAATGAATATGATCAAGATCTGTGCTTGCAGATTTATCCACAGGAAAGAGACCCAAGGGGTGTCAAGTCAATAAATAAACAAAAGGCAGAACAGAAGGGAATGAGAGAGAAGTGAGAGAGTGAAGAAACAGCAAAACATAAAATGTGCAGCTGCAGTGGTGGGTAAGCCTTTACCTGAAATAAAAAGAATCGAGAGCTTTAAAATTCTCTTGTGTGTTTGAGGTACAATAGCTACCCAAGGGGCATATTCCTTTATAAAAGGGTGCTGCCATTTATTTTGTGACTCCATTTGGGTCTTTCTTGGTAGTATTTAAATTTGTCCCGGAACTTCAGAACTCCTGACCCTAAATCATGCTTTTCAACCTCTTGAACAACTTAACACCCCCCTCATTGCTTTGCTATGGATAACAGGATGCTCTAAACTGACTACAGATTCTTCTTGAAAGTGCCTTGCATATATCCAAAACAAGACTGTGCACTTGAAAAGCGAAGGACCTGGAGCCACTGGAACTCCAACACTGCCCGGCTCCGAATGCCTGTCAGAGTGCGGCTGAGAACGACGTGCCAGCAACAGTCATTGCCTCAAAAGCGACCTGTCTGGCCTGGCTGAATCTGTACAAGGCCCGACTGGCACTTTTTTCAATAAGTGGTGAGAGTCTAAGACAGAGAGCTGAGGGGCCGAGCACACACTCATGCCGAGGGGACACGAGACAGGAATTTCGGGACTGACAAATGCTGCGGATCCTACTTATGCACGATATGGAGGGCCACACATCCAGGCAGAGCTGAGCGGGCGAATTTGAGCTCGAGGGCTGTGCTGGAAATCATAACAGTTCTCCTTTATAAAGTGGGAGCTGACACAAAATCCTAGTTGAGAAGCCAGACAATGTTGTCCGTCATAGATTCAAGAAGTAAGACAAAGAGCTGCACACTTCGAATAAGGCTGGGCCCACAAGCGAAGAAGAGAAGTAGAAAACATTCTTCAAGCAGCATAATACCCTGGGATTATTATTATAAATGATAGATTTGATCTAGGGGAGAATATTAATGAGTATCATATGTACATTCATTTTGATTAATAGAAGGAAAAAAGTCATTTAATGCTACTTTTAATACTAAAACAAATGATTGAATTTCCTACATAATACAATGTTATCGACTGGCTTAGCTCCTGAGGCTCCTGAGAGGCGGCGTGATGGAAGCTTTAATAACAGCGGTGTTTGTATTCCCACACACCTCTGCGAAGCTGACAACTACCCAAAGCCCTCTGCACACTCTGAAATGTCAGAACCCTCTGCCTGGAGGTTCATCTTTTTTATTCATTTACTTTTTGCTGCTAAATGCCAGCTTTTCTTTTGGAAACTTGCTACTGGAAAGGAAAGCCCTCTGAGCCTCTGAAGTTCTCTCTGCAAGCATCTCCAAATTGGCCAGGCCTTCCTGAGACACCTGCAGCTGGGAACACATGGCGCAGTCGCTCTGGCTCTCACTGCAGCGGAGGCGCCAGTAGGCGCTCCTGCCTCCCTCTGGAATGGGCTTCCCAGTGCAGGGCACGTGGATCCCTGGAGACACGCAGCCACTAAACACCCTGTGCAGGTCTTGCACCTTGATGTTCTTACCCAAGGGTAGAAAGCAGAGCAGTCTGGTTACTGGGCTTCCCCGCAGTTGTTAAGTCCAGGGTTAGCCAAACAGAAAGAAGAGCAAGCGTTCTACAAGGACGTGGGTCTCTCACCCTTTGCAGTGCTGGGATGCAGTGCAGTTTCTTGTGGTCCAGCCCTGTGGGTTTCTGGTATCTTCTGTCAAGCCAGGGCATTGGGGCAGTGCAGCTGTCGGGACCAGTTGGGTGCTACTCCTAGAATAACAGCCAACTCTCTGCTACTTGTAGAGGTTCAGTGTCCCTCAGCTGGTTTCTTTCATGCCTATATGCTCTGACTGCTTAAGAAATGTGACAGGGCAGTCATCAGATTTCACCAACATTTTCCACTCTATACATGCTCTGGTCATTCTCAGCCCAAGGGTTCCAACCTTCTGGTAGAAATACTGCCTCCTTAGTTTATCAACAGCTTTAAAAAGTAAAAAGTGTAATCATCCTATTATCTTTTCTGCTTTTCCATTTCCTTTTGTTTGTTCCTTTGTTTTGAGATGGGGTTTCTGAATCTTGTGGAGTCAGGGGTCCTTCCACTTCAGTCTCCTGCGTACCTGGGGTTTCAGGCTGTGCCAGGTATGCAGCACATTTTCTCTTTCTTATCCTTCTTATGTTCTTTCTTTTTTTTCCCTGTATTTGGCACAAGGTCTCACTTTGTAGATCCGACTCCTAGTGATTCTCCTGTTTTCAGCTTCCCAAGCATTGGGATCACAGATGCGCGCCACCACGCCCAGTCTCATTCACCTTCTCAGAGTGCCCTTGGGTGGGGCCAGAATGCCATGCCATGGATCCAATCCCAGCTGCCTAAGCAGGTGCTTCAGCCTTCCCTGCACATTTTCCCTTAATCTGGGCAAAGTACACAGTAAAGCCTGGCTTCACCACACAATACTGCGTATACTCACACATAAATGTGTGTTACGTGTACATTACAGTAATTGGGCCTATGAGAAATGAGAAAGTGAGACAATAAACAATAAGACAATTGTAGGTATTTATTGTAGTGCCTGAGAAGTGTAGCAACTTTATTTTTTCTATCTAACTCAGATAATTATACATTTGATACATTTCCATCCACTTGTGCAGATTACACTCACAAGTGATAACATCTATTGAGAAAACTTTGTATGCGTGAAGGGTTAGAAGCATCAGGAGAGAAGTGTGAGTGGATTGCAAAAGTCAGGACAAGAAGCGTAGTGGAGCATAAATGTCCTACGTGTGGGCGGACATGATGTCAAAGATTGCTTCTTAGCAACCCATTTCAAATCAGCACTTCACCTGTGTAAGCTGAGCAGTTGCTGCTCACTTTTCTGAGATTCTTCAGAAGGGCAATGAGAAGCTCAGCTTCACAGGACTGGAGCTCTGGCACACCCCAGGGCGGAGCGTGTGAGGTGGCCCTGGGCACTCCTACTCAAGCATTCTCCTTGAATGCAGCCCTGAGCCCACTGCAGGAGAGCACAGATAAGGTCACTCAGCTCCAGCCCCCACAAGATGATGTCTCAAAGGCAAAATCTCCAGGAGACACGTGAAACCAAAAGGAGGCTGAATAAAAGTGTGAAGTGGAATCCTGGGCCCAACTCTGGGTCTGAAAGAGAGCCAATTAGGAAGAAAAGGAGTAAAGATTGAATAAAGCCCATAGATCAGTTAATACTTTTCTATCGGTATTGACTTCATTGTTTGTATAATAATTGCATGGATCTTAGTATACACTCCCTGGAGGAAAACTGTGGTATAGGTACAAATTTGTGCAAATTTTCCCTAAGTGTATGATAACTTCAAACTAAAAATTTTACAAAAATTGAGCAACTTCCTGGTTTTTGAGAATTATCTAACTTATCACTTGAAACTGAGGATATCATATCGGTGCTGAAGGCTGAGCGTGTTTTCCTCCAGCTCCAGCAAGTCTAATGAATTCCTAATGAAACGCAGTAAATGCAGACTGTGGGTGGAATCTCTAAGCAATCATGCACTCGGAACATCCAAAATGGCTTCAGAGATCATGGCATTAAGTGAAAGGTGGGACTCTGGACTTGTTTCTCTGATCTAATTTGAATATCTGAAGTCGCATTAGTTTTTTTAAGATTTCAAAGTGATCATAGCAATTATTCTATGACTACAACCTTAAAATAGCAAGAGATTGAAATGATATTAAAATAGGTGGAAAAGACATATAATCACGGGTCTCTTAATAAAATCAATTTAATCAATCATCTAATCTCTACTCCCTAGTGCTTTGTACTGTGTGTTTGTTATTCATGTAATTTAAAAAACAAACTATAATGACTTATTAATAATAATTTTCAAACATAATTACTGGAGAACACAATATATAATTGTTTCAGAAAGAAGGTTATTAAAAGTGGCTCTGTAAAGTGCTCCACTGTCAGATTACTGACAACGAAACTCATTTCGGATATCATTAACTATGTAAATATAGCTGTAAAAGGGCCTTTGCAGTTCTCTAATTTATAGCAACATGTGAAATAATTTATGTGACTGCCACTTAAATTCAGTAGCCTAATGAGTACAATGAAATCGATCCACCAGGAAACAGCATAACCATGGTCTACTTGGATGGCCACTTTCTGGTGTGAGAGCCAGCTGTCATGAGAAAGTTGTCCTTGAATCTCTGGGAGGGGTGGATCTTATAACAAGACAGGCACAGCACAAGGACATCACTTCAGCGCGGGATGTGTCGTTAAGTGCATCTTGTCCTTAAGTTCATCCTTCCTCTCACTTTGGCTTGCAGACTCCCCCATGCATGAAGCTCAGAGGCTGCCGTGGGCATGCTGCTCCATTCTGCACTGTGCCACTACGGATCCAGAGCCACAGGGTGAGTGGCCGTGGACTGGGACCTGTGAAAACTTGAGCTTGAAGAAACTTCTTCCTTTTAGTAGTCATACTTCAGGTATCTTTTTAGAGGAAAAAACATTGATTGATGTGCAATATTATTCACTAAATTACTTAAAGCACTCTGGCACATGCAGGATCCTGATAGTACAACATCTACCTTTTCCACTCCAGGTTTTTCCATGTCTTGATGAAGTTTACATCACTTAAATCACCTATGATCATGAACCTGGGATTTTTAACCATTTCTGAGGAATATTTTATAAATGGCATGTATTTCCTGCATCTATATAATATTCTAATTACTGAATATCATCATCATCATTTTTGTGGTAATTGGGAATTGAACTTGTGATCTTGTGCTTGCGAGGCAGGCATTTGTGCGAGTGAGCTATCTTGTACCAGATTACTATTATTTTGTGGTATGTTCAGTTTATTTGCTGATAGAAACTAATTTTGGAGTGTGTTTAACTGGAATTAGAATATAACGTGTACAATTGATAGCTTGCCTTGTCAACTGCAATAATTAGGAGATAAATACTCATACTGTTCAATTTATTTCACATCAAATTTTCTTTATTCACTTGAAAGCTAAAGCAGCTGTTCTTCAAGGGTGTGTAAATATGAGCAAGATCCAGTGAAAACTTCAGCCCAGGAATGTAATAATCAAAACCACATTGGTGTAAATAAAAATGATATTTTCCTGATAGAATTTTCAAGTAATAAAAGAAGGTAAGGTAAGGTTTCTCTTTCACTTTATTTGTATAAATGATTTGAACTCCTCATTATCGGGTGAATGAAATAAGAAGGGTAGAAATGGGTTTATAATTACAATTTGCTTATCAATCCAGGAATTTTTGCAATTTTCTATTAGTAAGCTGGGAAATAGCTTCCAAGTATCAGTGAATTCCAAAGAAAGTATAATTAAATACTTACATATGCAGAGAACATTAGAATCAAATACATAGAGAGTCTCACTGTGTAGCTTAGACTTGTAGTGATGGTCTCAGTTAATCTTTTCTCCTTGCCTGGAGAGACACCTGACATATAAAATGAAAGAAGGCAAAAAGATAAACAAATAAATAAAAGAACGGCCAAGGGGATAGCTCAGAAGAATAAGCGTTTCCTTGACAAGTGCAGGGTCCTGCATTCAATCTCCATTACCACAAAATAAATAAATAAATAAAAATATGAATAAATAAAATGAAGGAAAGGAAGGTTTATTTTGATCACAGTTACTGGAGGTTTCAGTCTGTACTTGGCTGGCTTCAAGGCAGAGTGGCACAGAGCAAAGAACATCCTTTCAGAGCAGTGGCCAATGGCAGAGAGCAAAAGGGAGTGATACCAGAAATAATGGCAACAGAGAGAAAGTACACCCCCTTAAGTTGTGTTCAGGCTATATGAGCCAGGCTGAGCCAAATACTCACACCCATAATCCCAGTAGTAATAATACCCATAATCTCAGCCTTGATCATGAGTTAATTTCAAACTCTAGAAGTTTCCACCCCATGGCTACATGAGGCTTTGGGGGAACAACTAGATGCAAACCATAGCAGTGAGCCTCCTGTTTTCAGCCTCCTCAGTGCTGGGGTTACAAGGATGCATCTCCATGCCTGGTCTCAGTGGCCAGCTCAGTGCATGAGTGTGTGGGGCAGGGGGTCTCTGGTGATGATGATCAAACCCAATCCCTGTGCTTGTCTGAACATGTGCTTAGTCTGCTAACCTATCTCGCTGGCTTCAAATATAGACATTTTAGCTTGTATGCAGTAATAGGAACCTCTTAAAAGGCCTAAATTGATTTCATACTTGATCTGAACAAGGGGTAACATTATTGTTTTCTCTGAACAAGGTTATTAGCATTTGTTCTGATTTAAAACCTTTCCACATCAATTAACTCAATAAAGGTTTTCTAAGCATAATCTGGTGAATTAAACTATGAATAGAACAAGGGAAAAATCAAGCTATTACTGACGGTAGCTTTAATTTTCTTCTTGCAATATATGCATAAAAATTAAGAAAACACAGGGAAAATTTAAATAAAAAGGGAAATGAATCAGAATCATTTTAGAAAGTTGAAAATATTGATGTAAGAAGACAATACCATGTGACTAAAGTACTTTTGTAACATGCATAAGAGAAACCAATTTGTCCGAAGGTACAGTCTTTTCAGGATTGTTATGAAGTTTTGACTAATTGAATTATCTTGAAAACTTTATTAATTTCATATCATTATATGCATTATACTGTAAAGATAATGCAACACATGACAATTCTCAGTTCTTGCTTCTAGCTGCATAGTTCATAAATGAAAATGTTGATATATGACACCGAATATTTCCAGTTTCGTAGATTTTCAGTATCACAAAATACAGTATGCCTTTTCAGGCAGTATAGTACAGCAGAAAGCATTCTGTTTCACCTTTGTCTTGTTATTTTATTTTTATTTTTATTTTTTGGCAGAACCAGAGATTCAACTCAGGCCCTTGCACTTGACAGGGAAGCACTTATTCCACTGAGCCATATCCCTAACCCCTGTCTTGTTATTTTAAACATCCTCAAAATTCTGGGATGAGTTTCTGCTCTTGATTTTCAAACATAAATAGCTGTGATATTTGAGGACATGCTTAATATGTCTGTACCTCTTATTCTGTAATAAAGAAAACAACTGAATCATTTGTTCACATTGCTTCTAGATATAATGTTCTATGATTGATCATATTATCTCCCTTCTTTTAAAAAGTGGCAGGAATTACTATCTTTAATTCAAAATGTGCTTTTTTCAAACTACATACAGCATGCACTTCAAAATATAACTAACTCTGTCTAAGGAACAAAAGAGACCGAAGCATTTAAGATACTTAAATTACATAAACGACAAAAATTTTAATTTTGCAGATAAAGAAATTGAAGTTCTGATGGATAATTTCTATACTTTTCTGGAACTTTTTAAAATGCCATTTTTAGGGCAAAGTTTTGTTTCAGGGTAGTAATTGTCAAAAGGCAGGGCTAAGTTCTTGTTAGTTAGAAAATAAGGGAATCAATTTAGAAGTAAGAAAATCAGTTGATAAGCTTGGGAAAAAGACGTTATAAGAAATGTCTGGGCAGAGTTTTATCAGAAAAATGATAAATTATGATTAAAGCCTAATTTAGTGTGTGTGTGTGTGTGTGTGTGTGTGTGTGTGCGTGCGTGCATGCATGTGTGCAGATAACCTTGTCCTTCAGATTCATGAGTTTCACTTTTTCCATAATTTACTAACTGCCAATCAAAATATTAGCAAAAAGAACATGTACTGAACATGACTAGACTCTTTTTCTTGTTATTCCAAATAACTTAAGGATAATTTAATATGTATCTTGGATTCTGTTATTTGTGGAGATCCTATAGCCTGTGGATTCAGAGATAAAACTGAACATTTATCTAAGTTTTCACAAGAAGAAAACGACATAAATCACATAGGTCTGTTTTCATGATACAGAATGGGTCAGATGAAATCTGATTGCTTGTAAACACAAATGCTGCCTGTCTGAAGAAAACGTCTCAGTACCTGTAGGATGATTTCCTTCTCCTTTTTAGTTATTTAAGTCCTTATTTGAATTGGAGGTTCAAGTCGCTGAGTTTTTCCATGTGCTGAAACACAAACCCTTTAATACCAATTATTGTTGAGAAAGGCTACCACCCCACTGCAGCAAACAGGATTCAGAAGAATGCAGACATGAGGGTTTCTCTCTCCTCAGCTACATTTTAAAACTCTAAGTTACTTCCATAGCAAATAGTGATGTTAAAATTTTTAAAACATGCTTTGTGTATTCTGTTCTTTCAAACAGACATACCAAGCAAACATCACAATCAGCCAAAACATAAAAATGCTTTGCATGAAATCCTGGAAAACTGCAAAGGTCTCAGTCCAAAAGACTGGTATCGAACTTTGTCTTGGTGCTTGTATACAGTAAAATGAGCAAAATGTGCTTACTTCCAAAGAGAAAATATGGTCTTCTGTTTTATTCAGTGTGGACAATTAAGAAGCATATACACACTCCTTTTAGACTAAAAAATTTACATATTTAACCAGAGCTGTAATAAAGTTAAGCAAACATCTGTAAAATAAAAATGAAGCACGAGCATGAATCCACATTCATATGTGATTTCTAAATCCAGTATCTGATTTAAATGTGTTTACTAGTTCTCCAAAATTGAACCTTGATATTTGTTTGGTAACATGAAAGATTGAAATCAAAACTTTAGATAACTGTTACATTCATAGGAAGAAATGTCTGTGATAAAAATTATATACTGTACATAGAAGCAATTATAAGCATGTAGAAATAATCTCTTGTAAGTTGGAGTGAGAGTAATAACCAAAGCAGATTTAGATCAACAATATTTCACACATTAGATGTTTCAGTCAAAAGTATAAAGTAGGCATAGGCAGGAGTAGTGACTCAAGCCTGTAACCCAGGCTCTTGGGGAGGCTGAAGCAAGAGATTCAGTGTCTACATCCTACTTCAGAGAACAGCAAAGACCTATATAACAAGAAATGTAACTTTTGTATCAAATAAGGTCAGTCAGGTACCCTCAGGGTTTATCCTGTAATCTTGTACCACACTTTGTAGCTCCCTTGTCAGTGTCAGCCTTATGGATGAGTCACGGCCATTGCTCGACCAGTTCCCTCTCTGTGGAAGCCTGAGAGAAAGTTTTCTCTCCATGTGACTCTCCTTAGGCACACTATACATCATCGATCGCATTCCTCAGTGGCTCCATAATCTCTTTGATCAGAAAATTTGGGGCACAACTGAGTTACATGGCGTTACATTACAAACTCTCCTGTGTCCTGAGTCTTCCCTGATCTTGAAAGGCTAGGGCCAAAATGTTGGCTGACCTTGCAGCCTTTCTTTTTCTCCAATTTTTGATCTGCAAACTTAGGTTGTTAACCCTCCAGAAGAGAAGTTTATCATTACCCTGCAACATATGCAGCTCAGTTTACCCACACTATTAGTCTAAATATCAGACATCATAGGCACAACATGGATCATGTATTTTCCATCAAGTATTGAGATACTACAGTCTAAGTCCATAGAGAATATGAAGAAGAAAAAAAATTTTAAAAATAGGAAAGAACACTTACATATATTTACATAGATATTTAGAAATCCATCCATATACAGCATAGTAGCATTGTAGCAGGACTGTCTTGTGACATTTTTTTGCCTTATTTTTCACTTACTACACTTTAGAAAAGGCAGTATAGTAATAGCTGGTAGGTCACAACAAGAAGTACATATTTAGAAGACCAAAATGGCAGGCATTTGGAATGTGACCTTTCTATTACACTTTGTTAAATTTGGTGCAGGTGCTTGATTCACAGGTATCAGCGTATATAGTTAGTTGGGGTGAGAATCCTACCACTTAAATGCAAGTTTCAAAAATCTGATGTTTGTCAGGATCATTGTCTTACCCATCTGCTGTTCATAAGTGAATGGTTTTGCCTCTCATGTTTCTCAGCGTTTCTCCTTGCCCTCTCCTCATTGTCCTTTCCTCAGACCAGCAAAGACCTTATCTCAATATAAACAATTAAAAGGGTCAGAGGGCTTTAGCTCAGTGGTGGAGCATTACTGTGTTGGGTGTTCTGTATCACCGAAATTGAAATACAAAAAAATAAAATAAGCATAATTAAAACTTTTAAAAGTCGTATAAAACTTTTAGAACTCAACTTTTTAAAGACTTTTGGAAACAAGAGTTGTAAAGAAACTAGACAAATCTGAAAAGAAAAATCAGTAGATGAGGAGAGGGTAGTGAATTACTCAGAATGCAGTGCAGCAACAAAATGGAAAATATACAGGGAAACCAAGAAAAATGTGAATGGTAGACCACATTATCACATATCAATAATGGAGACAAAATACATGCACGCACATCTGTTAATAACCTGCTAACATTAATGAAGGTTTTTTTTCTGTCGGCAATTCCATGGTGCAATCACTTCTGTTGTGTTTGTGTGTGTTAGACTCACAGTCCCTCTCCATTGCAGACAAAAGGAAAATAAAAAAAATCATATGTTTTACAAAGGCACAAGGATATTAAAATATAGACTTGAGATATAGGCACAGTAATCTGGATCTATGCATGACTTTTTCCACCAGTTTTTTTTTTTTTTTTAATCTTAGTGGCTCTTTTTACTTTAGTCTAAGTGACTCCCCAGTCACTTAGAAATCCACTGTGTTCACTAACCATTCCCTCAACCACATAATTGTGAGGCACAGAAAGGAGCAAAGAACAATTTTCACACAGCAAGTTATAAAATACATGAACTTCCTAACTTTCTTTCTTCTTTTTTTAAAATTTTGCATCCTAACCCAGATGCTGCCAATATTTTTCCTTTTTTTTTAAAAAATTTTTCTGGTCACTGGAATAAGTAGTTAATACTTTAATTTGTTTTGCCCTCTTTTTTTCAATTGCTTGTACTTTTTCTCTTCTCAATTTCTTATTCATTTTTTCTTTTTTCCAATTTTATAAGCATATATCTGGTAATATGAATAACTGTTTGGAAGACATCATTATACACTATGACAAATGCTGAGAAACTGATATTACTTTATTAAGTGGAATTCTGTTTTAATTCTAATTTGTACTCTCTTCCTAACTGTATTATTTTTTTAATTTAAATATCAAGAAATGGAGACGTGCTGTCCAAGTTTGAGAGGTACAATTAGTAACATTTGTTACATTCTTTCTCTTTCTTTCTTTCTTTTTTTCTTTCTTTCTTTCTTTCTTTCTTTCTTTCTTTCTTTCTTTCTTCTTATTTTTTTTTCTTTCTTTTTGTATTTTAGGACAGGGTCTACAGGGTGTTCAGGGTCTCACTACTAGATTGGGCTCATAGTGATTCTCCTGTTTACAGCCTTCCAAGTGTTGGGATTACAGGCACACACCGCACACCACCACACCTAGTCTCAATCCCACCTCAGTGTGCCTCAGGGACGGGGCCAGCCCACCAGGCCTGGGGATCAGACCCCCAAGCACTTGGCCCCTCTGCCTGCTTGCAGGTGCTGTAATCTACTGAGCTATTTGGCTGACCCTTACTTCACAATTTCAATGAGCCTGATTTTACAGGATCTCATCCACAGAGAATAGCAGTTAGTATATGAGATGACGGAGATGTAAAGCAGCACGATTCTGGTAATCAGTCTACATATAAATCAAGATGTCAAGTTCTATGTTTTATGTTTTTACTTCATACTTAGCATTCATGTGTGTGTATATACTATATACATTTATATATCTTGTATACTGTGCGGTCTAGTTAATATTTTTCTAGCTCTCCTCAGGTACAAGACAGAAATGCAAGCATTTTTAGACACATCATGGTCTTACTTTCATGATGTAGAAATGTACTTAAGAGCAAAATGTCTCTATTAGTTCTTTTTTATTCACAGAAAGAAGGGTTAGCAATTCTCAACTTTATATATTATGCGGATTAACTAAGTTCATTTTTACAGTTCCTTAATTCATTTAATCCATCCATTTTAGCAAATAATTCATTGTATGTGCACACTGAAAAATAGAATTGTCACACTATGTATTCTGGGCTTGCTCTAATGATTTTTCAATAGTAAAAGAAAATTATATCACATACGTAAATACAATTAGAAGTATGTTTATACACAAAAAGTAAACATTACTTTCATTTTGAGCCTCATTTCTAAATTGGCTTCTTGTATTCCTCTTTCCTATTTTAGATATGACCACCTCATATTTATATAACACATAAGTGTTTCTGAAGATGAATTCTGCTGTGAAATATTTCTCATGCTATCTTCATGTTTCCCATTCCTACACTGTACTTTCAGATGAACATTTTGTCTCTCTAGTTGATTTATTCTAAATGATGTCCATTACTGAATTTTTGTTAGAAAAATATTATTTTTATGCCTCATAATACAACTTCATCTTCTGCTTACTCACACCAAGCGGCAAGAACAATAATAAGAAAAATGAAAGTAATGGATATGATCCCTGCGTGATTTCTGTGGCTATCTCAGCAGCCTGGAGAAGAGACAGCTATGAGAGAAACAGCAAACAATTAACCTCATTATTTTGTCTATTAAATATGTGAGCATTATTAATATTCTTCATATTAGTTGGCTCAAGTCCTCTAGAGAATTATGCAAGTAAAACTACTTAGGATTATTTTGGGGAAATTATTTTTCATCAGTGTAATCAATAAGCTTTGACATTTTAGGAATTATGCTTACTTTCAACTTCTGCTTCTCTAGATTTATAAAACATAAATTTTTTACCTACCCTTCAAAAGTACCTACTTTACACAAATGCTTTGTTAAGTAGCCTGAAATCTTCTTTTACTCTGTGCGTCCCTTCATTCTGCCTCACTTTGGCTGGCTCTATTTTCAGAACCTTCTCAGCAACTGTTTTTACTTAAGGATCAGGGTATAAATCCAGATGTCCTACATATATTTTGGAATAAGACAAATTACATTTAAAATAAAAAACATTCTACATGTTTTTCTACTTATGTATGTCAGGAAAATAAAATATCAAAATATTCTAGTGGTATGATTTTACTCTTACTAAATTACACCTCTTTGAAGAATAATGTCTCCTATTTGTCAGTGTTTTTCTATCATTGTTTTTCACACTAAGCTAGTAAAAAGAAGTTTCTTTTTTTCTTTTTTTTTTTTTTTGATCATTTTGAGACAGGGTCTTACTATGCAGTTCAGGCTGGCCTTAAGCTCACTTTGTAGCTCAGGCTGGTCTCCAACTCACAACAATCCTCCTGCCTCAGCCTCCCGAGTGCTGGGATTACAGGCATGTGCCACCACGCCCGGCCTAAAAAGAAGTTTCTATATTAGATCTAATATGTTCAGATGAACTGGGCTACCCAATGTTTATACAGTCCTTATTTTGACTATGTATATGAAATAAAAATAAGTTTATCTAAGTCTTCTGGTTAGGGGTGAGTGAATTTATTTTTTCTTTTCATATGAGTGTTTATGCTTACATTAACACATTCAGAAAAATTTAGAAGAAATGCCTTTTAAAATTTGAGATAGATTGATTTGTTTGGATGCAATCATTAGGTATTTGTTAAATCAGTTTATTTGCTTACTGCCACAAACTTTCATAATGTATTATTTATTCATAATGCAGACATTATAGCCCTGTTATAGTTCACAGGGTTAATGTGATGTTTTACTAGGCGCGTGTAAACATCATATTTTCTCACTAATGAAAGAAAATGAGAAGGAAATAAGATCCAAAATGGACAATAGATATTCTGAATTGGAAACAAACTGTTCAAAAGGAAAAGACAAACTGTGGGAGGATCAGGGTACAGGAAGAAAGGAAAGCAGGGAAAACCATACGTGTATACTCAAGACATTTAAATAGTTATACAGCTAGTTTCTCTTAGTTCATTAAAAAGAAATGTTTGTTTAAATAACGTTTGGAGAAACTAGCATGCCAGTATCTTATAATCTGAAGAACCGCTAGAGCGACAATACTTAAGGTATCGACTATTGTGGAGTCTGTCTCAGTTACTTTTTATTCATTGCTGGGACAAATACCCGACCCTTCATGAAGGAAGGAAAGGTTTATTTAGCGCACAGTTAGTGGACTTTTCAGCCTATGCTCGGCGGGCTCCAAGGCAGAAGACAGCAATGCATGCTTGCACAGAACAGCGGGGAGCAGTGGAGGAGCAGCAGCTGCGGGGTGTATCAAGCCCCCCTCGCTTCTTTCCACGCTGACTCTGAAGGCCAGCGCTCCCCCGCGAAGATCCGAGCTCTTCCAAAATGTCACAGGGAAGCTCAGAGCTCCACGGCAGTGGGGTGCACAGAAGCCTTCTTGAGCCCCTTTGCAGAACACTTTTGTGCTGCGTGCTCTAGGGTGAGTCCCCACCTCCAGGGTGGATCCCGCCACGCCTCCAACATCTCAACTAGGCACACGGGATCAACCGCCACACGGTCTTACTAATCTGTTCTGAATCTTGGTTTCACTGTTATAACTTTTTTCTTTCTCTCTCTAAAATAAAAAGGTGCTGCCAGCGATGAAACTCATTATTATTTAGCATGCAGAAAAATAATTTATTTGTTGCTTTGTCACACTGCAGTGGCAAAGCTAACCTACTTTTAATTTAAAAACAATAAATTCTTCAATGCACTTCCTTCCCCTGCCTCAATGTGATTTCAATTCAGTTCTCAAAGCCACTCTGGGGCACACACCTTCCTTTGTTTCCAGGTCACGCACATAATTAGTAGTTCTCTGTCAATACGCGTGGATATTTAAGCAATCCTGCCAGACCTGTCTTTATTGTAAGCTAATTGTCCTCTGTGGGCTCCTGCAGAATAATTTTATACATATTTATGTTGAGTAGGGTATTAGAAGATGCAGGCTTTTATGAGAAAGGAGGAAGATTTTAAGCTTAGGAAATATTTTAGTTTTAAAGCTCTTATACAAAAATGTAATCCACAGGTGGCTAAATTTCCCATTTTCTTCCTCCGAGATGCTGTTGTAAGCTGCCGTGGCCAGAGCAGTCCTCTGGCACCGTGCTCCTGCTGCTGTTTCTTCTGACTGAACTGTGACAGGAGCAGACTTTTTCCATCCTCATTTTCATTCTCTGGCTTTCTTCTCTGGGGCCTTCTTTTCTTCTTCATTTTACTACACATTTTCCAGGCTCACTGTTGCTTTGTATTTCCCCCTGCTATCTGAAACCTGGATTTTCCTCTGTACATATGCCGACCACCACAGAATATGAATGAGTTCTCTGGGACAGCAGAGACACCCTAATCCTTTGTGACCCTTTATGTCTAAGGCCTCATCTCTCTTGATAGACTCATAATTCGTTTTCTATCCTTTTTTGTCATAGTCAATTGGCAAATTATTGACTGAATATATCTGCTCATCTAACTCAACTTCACAGTTCTTATACCCTTAGTTAGAATCGTCTTTGAAAAAAATAAATATCACATTAAACTTAACAAAGATCAAAACTCTATCTGAAGGGAAACACAATCCTTCGTTTCAATTAATCCACACACTTAAAAGACCTTTTGATGATTTTCTACAATATTCATTTCAAATAAAAGGCCATAATTTTTGTCCTAGAAAATAGTATTCAAAGAGAAGCACACAGTTTCTTACACTAAGGAGACATTATGTTTGCACATATGGACCTTATTTATTTCACTCAGGTATATATTCTATAGTTTCATCCATATACTTATATATATAAGAGCCTGAAAGGTACACTAGATATAGTAAAAGGGAATGAAACTGAGCAAAAAGAATACATAATTAGGATGAGGGAAAGGAGGAAAGAAAGGAAAAATCATGTATGTATAACACAGGATAGTTAAGATGACTGTACTACCTAATTTCTATTACTTTTTTCTTTATGGGGAGTAGTTAATGCTCAAAATTTGTACTTTGATCAACTTTCCATGCTTAATTCTGTAATCTGAGCAACAATACTGAACACAACCATGGCAATACAGCAACCCGTTGCGTACCTATCATCTGGAAATTGCACATCATTTCTAAAGTCTTATCTATTATTTTTCTATTCTCTTTAAAATAAATATAGAAAATTTTAAAATGAAAGAAGCACCACAGCCAACACAAAATACCACCTAAAATAACTTTTAGAATGTATAATAAAAAACAAATTATAAGAAATAAAATATCTAACTGTTCACAATGTAAAAACTAAATAACTAAAAAATATACACAGTAAGGAATTAAAAGAAAAGATTATAAAATCGTTACTACCTCAATATGTACGCTGATGGCCTAAACAATAGAAACTACCCACGTAAAACTTACAAGAAAATTGTACCCTGTTCCTGGAGTGTAGTCATTTTTTTTTTATAGCGACAGAAAATTTAACAGAGAATAAGCTCCATAGGAATTACATCATAAACATCATGTGAGAAGTTTATTCAGAAATAATTTAATGAATGTCACAGCAGTTGGTTAGTACCAAAGATAAATATGAAGATTTAGCTTTAATAATATTTCTGTGGTAGTAAGGGATCAAAAGGGACGGAGGCTTGTTATGTGCGCCTCTCAGGCCCCTTAAACAAGGGTTGCTGCTTTGCACTGAAGACGCCCACTAACAGAGGAACAGAGAGCCTGTGACTTCATAGCAGGATAACTCATAAATACAAGTGGTCATAAGTTCGTTTATGAGAAGAAATGAATATAGAAAACCTAAAAAAATGAAAGAAAACCTATAGTTACAGAAAAGAGAATAGAAAATAAGACAAAAGCTGGAACGTCAGGGTGAGTGTTTCCAAAGGCAGTGCAGAATGTGAGCAGAGACGACCACCTGCATGTTCAGGAGCAGAGCGGCGGAAGAAGAACTGAAAACCTCAGGTTTTTACACGCAGTGGGGCACTGCTCTGCCATAAGAAAGTTTGGCCAGGACAGTGGATGTACATGAATACAGTTTTAGATACATTAAATCTTCTGCTCTGAGATGAGGAGCTGAGGTCACAAGCAAAGAGCAAAATAACAGCTAGGTATGGGAAGTAGAGACAGGGAAGGAGACCGAGAGGAGGGTGCTGGGGGGGAGTGGAAAAAGGGAATGGAGATGGATGGAGTTTGTGAACCAGCCCACCTTGGGGGCGCACTGCCAATACGCTCTGATAAAAATAAAAAGTGAAAAAGAGATCTTCGGATTTTGAGGAAACAAAGCACTTTCTATTTACAATGCTACACAGTGCTCAAAAATTGAGAAAAACAGCATCCGTCCCAGAAGAGTCAGAGCATTCAGTCTGCACGAACACTCTGAATCCAATCAGTTAAGGACACCGACTCTCAGGAAATGCTACACGAACAGGTACAGCTGTTGAGCACGTAGGCCTGACAGGTAAGCCAGACCTACTACCAGTGACTCATGCAGAATCGTTGGTGGCTATTATTTTGAACAAGTTTGAGAGCAGGAATTCCCACGTAGCAATGTTTGTGACCCTGCAGGAGGCTCAGACTTCCCAAGTAGCCTGGTATCCTGTAGGGCAGGTGCGGTTATTGTCCCCTGACTCCTAAAGGAAGCCCTCAAAATTCAAAGAGTATTAACAAGATGTGAAAGTTTTCAAGAATTATTTGGAGATGGAATTCAGAATCTGCAGGGAAACAGCTAATAAGTAATTTTGCTCAAAATATACAGATTCACATAATATTTGTGTATTTAAAAATATTTTCCACTGTAACCACACATGATTTTCCATTTTTAGGGTTACCTCAAATGTTCCAATGACAATGTGATATTATATGCCGAGCAATATGAATTGAATCATTGTATAATAATAGACTAAGACTTAAATTATGACTGTTCTCTGGTTTTAATCTTTGGTGTTCAATTTTGAGAACTTAAGGTTTGGTTACTTACTATGGGTCAAAGAAAGTTCCAGAGAAGAAGTGACAGCAAAGTATTTTTTTCTTTTAACAATAATTCTTGTTCTTAATAATTACTAAGTGAGTCAATAATAATTCAAGAAAATATGTGGAAGTTGACCACATTTTCATGTCACCATATTTTTTTTCTAATGTGAGTTTCACGCATAATAAAATCGGTTTATTTCTGTAGTTTTACAAAATATTCTACTTTAGACTTAAAAATAACAAATGCATAAGGTCTGCTTTCTACTTTGGAATGCTATTTCTTTCTTTCTTTTTTAAATATATGTTTTATTGTTTTTTGGTGCTTGGAATTGAATTGAAGAAGCTTTGTTCTGAGTTATATCTCAGTCATTTTAAAAGTTTTATTTCTTTATTTGTATTTCCACACACGGGTATCTCAGTCATGAAATTGCCCAGGCATGAATCTAATGTATAAACTTGCATTAGACACCAAGGCTGGCTCTCATTAATTAAAAACCATTCAGTGGCATTTACTTTATTCTGTTATGTAACTGTATCTTGTGTTTTATCAAAAGGCAGTGAAACACACCACTTTTTTAAATTTTGGAACTACTTGATTAGTAGTTTTAAACTACCATTTTATTAAAATAAAACTATACTTTTTAATTTTTAATTCATTTGGTACAGGGTCTACAGGGCTTCACTACGAAAATTAGACTCAGTGATTCTCCTGCTTTCAGCCTCCCAAGAGCTGAGATTATAGGCGTGTACCACTAGCCCAGTCTCAACCTCTGTCTCAGACCACGCTGGGGGCGGAACCTGTGCCACATACCGGGGATCGAACCCTGGCCACTGCACATTTTCTTTTTATTTTATAACTATTGATAGAACTATTTAATTATGTTTTATATTTTAAAATTTCATTTTATTATTTTTTGAACATTTTTATTTTATATTTCTGTGACAGTTACTAGTTATGTACACACACACACAGACACACACTCTAGATCAGGTTATAAACACATGCCTTCTTTTCTTCTTTATTGCTTTTTTCTATTTATCTTCTAAAAAATATATTAATATAGGTGACATCTATTCAGAATCAACATTAAAATCAATGTCAAAAAAAAAGCCTCCTAGAAACTGGCCGCCTCGCTCTGAAGGACAGCTGAGTTATAAGTTGTTTTAGGAATCACAAATAACATTTTAATTTCCCATTATTCATCATGGGGACACTTCTTCATTGCCCGGTCAAGAGAAATAGGTTCAGACTTCTTAAACCCTTCGATCATCACTCAGTGCATAAAGGGGGAGATTAAAAATCGATGCAGACTTTTCTGTTTCTTTCCATTTTCAGATGGCCCATGCATCTTCCTAATTCTTCATTTAGGTACATACAATAGCTCCTGTGATTCCAGTTTCCCTCAAGGGAGTCAATAGCCCTATAAAGAGCAAATAAATAAGTTAAAGTCCCTCTGTGTGAGCCCGCTTACCATGCTTTATAGACCCATTCTCACTTCATTTATTTTTCCTGGTGAGAAATATTATATTTCATCAGTGTAAATTCAGCCATAGATTTTTAACTTTATCTCTCTCTCTTTTTAAGCCTTATCTCTTACTCCTCCAAACAAACAACATATGTTGGATATCACTCCCAAGGTATGTCTACTAATCCTTTTTGCTTGCTTGTTTGATAATCAATTTAAGTGTTTACATAAACATTGAAGTAAAACTAAAATATTTTCAGAAGAATTTAATTCTTTGCAAGCTCCTGGAGAAAAATAGAAATTTTATTTGCTTCAAGATACCTGGATTATTAGGACAAATGTTATAATAAGGCAAAAGTTCTTCCTGCTTTAATGAAGCACATTAAATTTCTGTTCATAGACACAAAACCATGGAGCTGTTTGTCCTGCAGATCCTAGCAGGCCCACCCAGCCAGTGGGCTGCTCTCTGCCAACATGCACCTGGAATGTGCCAGCCTCTTGTTTTCTAGCCCTGGCTTATTTACTGCAAACAAGTTAGATCTCCACAAGACAAAAGAGAGAAAAGAAAAAGTAGAAGGGTAATTTGTTATGGGACATTTTACAAATCGTTTTATATCACTTTAAATTTCTGTTAATTAGAACTTTTCATTTGGGTGTACCTACCAATGTGAGCTGGGGAGATAGAAATCATTTCAAAATGATGCAAAAGTGATTTTAAGCAATTATAATTGCTTTCCTAAATCTTATTCTTAAAACCCAACCACATTAGACTTTTCTTTTTGCAGAATCGGGGACTGAACTCAGGCCCTTGCACTTGCCAGGCAAGCACTTATTCCACTGAGCCATTTCCCCAGCCCCTTCCACCTTTAGTTTAAATATGAATAACTTGTCTTTCTGTGTCTCAGCTACTCTTTTGTCATTGCTAAGACAAATACTCAGAATTATGGAATGAAAGGTTTATTTAGCTCACAACTACTGGAAGTTTCGGTCCATACTCAGCTGGCTCCAAGGCAGCCTGGTACAGGGCAGAGAGCAACCGCTCAGGGCAATGGAAAGAAAGCAGAGAGCAAAAGGCATAACAGCAGCTCAGGCAGCTGGCTGCCTCTCTCCCCTCCTCGCAGTGCAGCACCCACATCCACGATAACCAACTGCAAGCTCCAGAAGCCGTTCCATGAGTGCTTGAGGGGACACCTAGACACAACCCGTAACATTCTCTATATGTTTTTCATGTGCTCCCTATAGTTATTTTCTAGTTGATCATCAGGACTGAGAGGATACTGACTTTGGCTTGAAAATATACTTACTGATGTCTGTTTTGTGTAAATATTTGTAGTTGTGAAACGTGTTTATGAGAAAAATGCCCAGTAAATTTGATCCTGTGTGTGCTGAATTGGTTTTCTTTGTACAGGAAATGGAAAGTAATGTAGGCATTTCAGTTTTGTAAGCAGCTTATTATGGAGGCTTGCTTGAGTATTTTTAAATCCTTGACAAACAGGGCAAATCAAAGTATTACTATTCTGAGACCAAACACCTTGAATTATAGATCATATAAGAATGTACTTATATCTTATTAAAAATAGCAAGAAAACCCTATTATCAACTTTAGGAAGCAATATCTATATCAAAGAGGAATGAAAATACTAATGTATCCCAAAATTAAACCCAGAAGTGTCATTCCTGTTTGCATGTACACTAACTTCAGAATTTCATGTTTGTCAGCAGCGCAGCTCCCCCAGCCTCTCTTTCCCCCCACCAGGCAGTGACTCACCAGGTGACTTGCGTTCAGCTGTGGGTCACTTATTATCACTGGAGACATCCATATTCTATTGGTAAAAGGTGAAATGGTTGGCAAGAGAAATCACTCACCTTTCAGCACTACAATTAAGTGGCAAATGGCAGATGCACAAGTCATCTTTCTTGGCTGTGACACTCATTGGGGTCGTGATCTTCTGTGCCCTTTATAAACCTAAGAAGCAGAGACCAACACCTGTACCAGGTTCTGGTGGAAGGGCAGGCAAACAGCCAGCAGTAGTGCAGGACCACCTTCATCAAACTGTAACTGCCATGAATGGCCAGTGCTGATGGCTTACAATTAGGATAAAGTATTTCTGCCCCACCTTTACTGTGTAAAGGAGCTCTGGACTGCCAAGGGCCCCTGGGTAGGTGCTTGTCTAGGGCAACAACTACTGTGGAGAAATGGTACACTGAGTCTTGTTGGTTTGCAAAGTTAAGGTAAATAAATAAAAGAGATTTCTCAAATGAAAAGATTAAAATTGTACGGGAAATTATAAACAGAAAACAAAAGATTGTTCCAAGCCAAAATATTTTAATACTCAAAAACCACTGATACATTGATCACTGTTCTATGCTCTGTATATCTCAGAAATAGGCAAGAAAGTATTTTGGTTGCTTTTATCACCTATAAACAGCAAGCATTTGAGGAGCTAAATATGTTTGACCTATCTTAAACACTATGCAGAGTATAACCACATGGAAACATCACAGGATATCCAGTAATACATATAGTGTTATGTTGTAATATATTAAAAGACTTTAATAGGCCAGCGAGATAGCTCAGTGTTCTAAAGCACCTGCTTAGGCAAGCACAGGGAGCCCCGTTCCTTCCCCAGCACAACATGCCACACCGACCCCACCCCAGGACTGAGATGGCCACATGTGTGTGTGCAGACGCACACACACACACACACACACACACACACACACACACACACACACACAGAGTCTTTGCTATTCTAGGTCTTTTCTGGTTCCAAAGAATTTTAGGTATGTTTTCTCTAGATTTGTGAAGTATACTGATGGTATTTTTATTGGGATTGCATCAAATCTGTTGAATAGTTTTAGTTGTAGGGGAAAAGGAACATTTCTCCATTGTTGGTGGGAATGTAGACTGGTACAACTTCTGTGAAGATCAATGTGGAGACTCCTCAAAACAACAAGATTAGAAGACCACTTTGACCTAGCTGTTCCCTTTCTAGATATTTTTTCTGGAAGACCTGATGACATCAAGCCACAGTAATATATGTGCACCCATATTTAAAGCAACACAATTTGTCATGGCTAAATCTTGGAGACAGCCCAAATGTCCATTACCTGAGGTATGGATAAAAAAGATGTGGGATTTTATACAATGGACTATTACTCAGCTATAAGGAAGGACAAAACTTAGACCTTTATATGTAAATGAATACAACCAGAGGATATACTCATAACCTCTAGAATCTGAAATAAATCAGATTCACACATATCTCCGTAGTATAAGAACCTGAGAGTAATTGAAATCTGAATGGTGCAACAGATATAGTTATAGGGAAAGAAACCGAGCACAAGAAATAAATAATTGGGATGAGAAAAAGGAGCAAAGAGAGGAAAAAAAGGAAGTTGAAAAATCATACACGTGCATACACAGGTGAACTAAAATCATTATACTCCTAATTTCTATCTGTTTTTTTTGAAGGGAGCAGTTAGTTTAAATTATTATTATTATTATCATTAAAATTATTTTCTATTTATACAGGGTCCACAGAGTCTCACTACATAGCTTGGGCTCATAGTGATCTGCCTGTTTTCAGCCTCCCAAAAGTTGGAATTACAAATGCATGCCACCATGCCCAGTTTCAATTACTGTCTCAGCGTGTTCTGGGGGCAGGGCTGACATGGCACCCCAGGGGTCGAGCCCTGGCCACTGTGTCTGCCTAAGAAGGTGCTTTATTCTGCTGAGCTATTTGGCTGGCCCAAGTTTAAAATTTTTAATTGGCTAATTTTACATATTTAAGTCTATAATCTAAGCAACTACATTGAAGACAACAATGTGCTATAAAACCGCTGATCCTGCTTTATTAAAAGTATATATAAATTGTAATATCTTATCTCTTATTTTTATATCCTTTTTAAAATAAATAAAAATTAGTGCCTGGGAGGTAGCTCAGTGGAATAATCGCTTCCTTGGCAAGCACAAGGGTCTGAGTTCAATCCCTGCTTCCACCAAAAAAAAAAATAAAAATAAAAATTATCAAATACAAAAAGTACAGCCTAACAGAACATCTATTGCATTTTCTATTTGCCCATTATATCACTGACAAGAAATAGCTAGGTGCATTTGCAATTTACTAAAAGACTGTTCTCACTGTTGAGTTATACATGGAAGTTCTTTTAATAAAAGTGTGCAACATTTTGTTTAGAATATCACAAGTATCTTATTTCACATGCAGACCCTCTTAGAATCTAACACTTTATTTTACATAATTCAAGTTTTTTCTCTTGATGGTGATTCGTCTGCAAAAGACTTTAACTATCTAATTAAACTGCCATGCACCAGGCATCAGTTTTCCAAGGCCAGCCAGAACTTCTTTGTAGCCTTTTGTCGCCCAAACTCTGCAACCTCTGTACTGAAGGAATGAGATTCGGGGTGTAGTCTCCCGCTCTCCCAGTAGAGCCATGTATGATGTGACCTTGTCTGTCCTGACCTGTGCATCGGGATCTCGGTCCTTGTTTTTGGTGCTCACTCAGTCACAAATTCCATTCCTATCAGTAACATGAGCCCTATAGAGGTGGAACGCACCAGTCAGTAGAGAAACTTGTCTGGGGAGAAATGGACCATCTGACCCTGACCAAACATCTGGCCTTTCTAGGAAACAGCAAATACCTAGTGTCTGCAGAAGTCCAGTGACAATAGGGACTACACAGGGCTATTCTGGGCTCTCCTACCTTACCACAGCAGGACAAAACCTCCACCACTCTTAGAAATGATGTCCAGAGCATCTGTTCAAGTGTGCCAAGATGCAGGGAAAGCACCTTCTCCGAATCAGTCTGCAAACCCACCTCAAGCTTCCATCACACTTTCAAAGACTTGTTCATGTGTTCTAGACAACACAGAGTCTCAGGATCGCATAGCAGAAAACCTAGGGGCTGCGTTATGAATTGTCTTCACTTCTTTCAGTCTTGTTATTTTGATTGATGGGTGAGTAGCTTGGATCTGTTTTATACAGTTAACATAATCATTCCAGATTTAGATTTAGAAGACTAAATGCATGCACACATTTGTAATACTTGAACACGTTTTCCTTGGCATGATCGTTCTTTTCTAGAGGCATAAACACGTATTTAGGAAAATGTTTAAATATTACTTAAAATGAGAGATGACTCATTTCCATTCATTCTGCCTTGCACTTGCAGTGTGCATTCCCAGAGACAAATCTGAGTATAATTTAATTGGCAAATGTGCTGACGGTTGTGACAGTCATTCCCACATGTAAATACAGAGATAGGAGCAAAGAAAATCCATACATTCAGACTTTTACACTGACACATAGGCAAAGCTAACAGATAATATCCTGCAAGTAGGAGTCACTATTATTGAAGCTTGATTGTGGCATGAGGGAAGTGTGTGTGTGTGCATGTGCGCGTGCATGTGTGTGTGCATGTGCGTGTGCCTGTGCATGTGTGTGTGTGTGTGTTTTAGTTCCAAGGGCTGAATTGGATGAAAATATGTTAAGTGTCTTTCTAAATATTAACTTTTCCCACATATCTGTAAATAGACAAAGAGGCCAACCTGCTTCTTGTATTTTCTTTTTTTTTTTTTTTTTTTGCAGAACCGGAGATTGAACTCAGGCCCTTGCACTTGCCAGGGAAGCACTTATTCCACTGAGCCATCTCCCCATCCCCCTCTTGTATTACTTTTATTGCCCTTGATTAGTGGCAATGAATATCTCACATGACTGATTTATACATAAACATCAGGTAACTAAGTCTCCTTATCATGTGTTTGTCCACATGTTAAGCTTTTGGCTCCAACAAGGCTTAGAGCATGCAGACAGGAAGAGAGGGCACACCTCAGCAGCTTGTCTGCTGCACTGTTTTAATATCATGTTATTGATGAGATGTTGACTCCACACACGCCATTCACAAGGTTATTTAAAACTATGTATCAGTATTTATCCATAAGATGGAAAACCATCTGTGTTAGAAGTTCTTCCTGGAGACTGTTAGAAGTAACAAAGTGTGCAAGCAACTTTGCCAAGAAGATCAGCTAGAGTTTGGCCCTACTTTTATGATACTTAGAATCAAACCTTTCACAGCTAAGTATTATATACATATATATATATATATATATATATATATATATATATATATATGTTAAACAAATGTAATTCATTCTGTTCTTGAACTTACTGTAAAATCTTTTTGTATCTTAACTGAATAAATGTAACAAAATTGGGCTAATACTTTGCATTGATCAATATTTCTAACTATCAAAATTTACCACTATAGATTTGGAATAATTTAAACTTTGTGAAACTCCTCAAATATTTAGATATACATAACCCAGTATTTATCTTATGGACATAAAAGTTTGTTCAATCTTAAAACCAAATGCAACACATAAATTTCTCTACAGAATTAAGTATTAAAATTATTTTTTCTTGTTTGGATTTCATTGCTTTTTTCCCAGAAAATATTATTATATAAATGTATGTGGTTTAGTAGACAGAGTTTAGGAATATTTTTCCGAAATACAGAGACCATAAATGTTTTATTGTAATTTGTGTTGTTTAAAGGAGTCAGATTTAATACTGAAAAATGAAGTTGACAATAAAAATTCAGCAATTTTAGATTACTATATTATAAATTTACATGTGACTAATTTGATCAACATACCTTCTTAAGGGTCTTCCAGACTTATTTTTTAATTTTTATTTCTGAAATAATTTTATTGAGAAACAAATAGCAAGAAGACAGTTTCAAAACTGAAAAATAGGACAGTTTCAATAATTAATACACTGTATATTATTGTCTTAGCACTTATTCATTGTATAAGATGCAGACATGTTATCCCATTCACAAATACTATTAGAACAAATCTTTCTATTCATTGAATTAAGAAAATGTGGCTGTAAATCTAGCCTAACTATTTTGAATATATTTTGTTTAGTTTTGTCAGAGAAGGGTATCCCATTACCATTTAAATATTGTAGGCATCTGAATTCAGCAAAATATTCCAATATAATCCACTAATCCATAATAGTAATGGGTTTTCTGTAGGATTAGCAATGTCAGAAGTTGACTTGAGCCTTTTACAGCTCAGCATGTTAATATGGGTTTACTTTTTATACCTCATTTGTATACTTTTCTGCTGGATGGTTGAGTCCAAGATAAACCATGACCTATCTAACAAGAAATGTAACATCTATATCTGACAAGGTCAGTCAAATTCCTTTCAGGATTTACCCTGAAACCCTGCACCACAGTTTGTAGATTCCTTGTCAGTGTCAGCCATGTGGCTGAGTCACGGCCATTGCTTGACCAATTTGCTCTCTGTGAAAGTCTGAGAGAATGTTTTCTCTCCATGTTACTCTCCGTAGGCGCACGCTACACCATCAGGTTGCACCAGTCTACATTCTCACCTTCCAGACTTATTAAAACGTCACATTACGAAGACATTCAATGAACTGAGCCAGGTCACACACACGTTTAATCCTAGACATCTGGGAGTCTAGCATAGGAAGATTACAAATTTAATCCCAGACTGGCCAGCCAATTTTGCAATTTAGAAAGATTCTATCTCAAATATTAGAGAGATCTCAAATATTATCAGAATGCTTTCAGAATAAAACACAGTCAAAAGTCAAAAGTCCTGGGCTGAATCCTTAGATCCAGGAAAGAAAAAATTCTAGCTGCCCCTTGAATATTCTTTTGTTTTACTTATTTATTTGTTCTTTTGAACTTCAAACCTCATGCTAGGCAGGTGCTGTGCTAAGCTGTTACACCCCAGACCTGCATAAATACGCTGTTACAGGAACCAATTCAGCCAAAACAGGAACGGAAATTAAGTGGCACATCTTCTCTACATCATTGTCCTCAAAATCACTCTCTTATCAGAACTCACAATTAACAATTTTGCAGTTTCTCCTCTATCTCTTTGTTTCATCTAATCCAGAGGTCACTGAGGGAAGCTACATGTATGCACCCAATTTAGTTATTTGTATTATTTCAATATGACCTCAAGATACAAAATTTATTGCTTTTGAAATATAACATTGACATGTCCATATTTTAATGTATTAACAAAAATTATATTATACACATTTTAAAACAATTTTCCTTATGCTTTTGTGCATGATTTTTTTTAAACTAGTACTTTTATTTATAGTTCTTGAAGGTAAAATGTAACAAACAAGATAAAATTTACATTGGCTCTTTTCAGTTACTGAATTTAACCCACTTAGATGCACTTAAAATTTATGGTGCTACCATTAACCTATGATAAACTACATACTTGCACATACTATTTTTTAAATTTTGCAATTTCTCATATTGTAAAACCATAATACATGATGAGATGGTGTATGCCAGTACTAACATTTCCTTATGCTGTTTCAAATTTCTTTTCTACTGCACTGCCTTAGGTAATAACCAATTCGTAGGCAATTACCAACCTGCTTCTAACAAAAAAATGTACCATTCATTTCTTAAAAATTAAATAACTGGAACCCTGCAAGGCTTACTCTATAATCTACCAGTTCTTATTTATTTATTTATTTATTTATTTATTTATTTATTTATTTACACACAGGCTCTCACTATGCATTTTGGGCTGACCTTGTGCTGCCCTTTTTAGCCCCCAGTCTGGTCTTTCACTCACGGCTATCCTCCTGTTTCAACCTCCTGAGTGCTAGGATTATGGACATGTACCACCTCCGCTGGTTCCCGGGTCTGTGTGACTCGCCCCGGGTTTTGGGCCCCAGAGCATTCAAAGGCCAGAGATCAAACTCAGGTCCTTGTGCTTGCCAGGTAGGTGCTTATGCCTCTGAGCTATCTTCCCAGCCCCCAACCAGTCTTTTTCTGATAGACGTGTTTATTTTGAGATTGGTTGCTGTTGTTGCATATAAATAATTCATTAATTTATATTGCAGATGCAGAAGGTATTGTACCTACTCAGAGAAATTTCTGTTCTTCCAAGTATTGGGCAAACATAAAAAAGGTGCACTGAATATCTACATGTGACATTTGTGTGGGAATTTGTACCATTTAACTATGAATGTCATGTCTGAAATATACGTTAAATTTTCAAGAAATTGTTAAATTGATATCCATACCACTTGCTCCGTGTTGCATTTCTATAATCAATGTATGAAATTGTAAGCTGTTTAACACCTTGGCCAGCAGTCAGTGTGATATCCATCACTTCTTTTCAATGACATATGTTAGTACGTAGGCACCACACTGTGGCCTTAGGTTGGCCACATGTAGAGAAAGTCCTCGTTCGAGTAACATTCCTGAGAGTAACCGCTCGGGGAGCTTTTTACTAGAGAAGGACTGACCATGGCATCTGTGTCACAGTACAGAGAATGGGTGTGACAGCAGACCCACTTGAGATGGAAATGTTGTTGAGTGAGGAATACCATAATAATGCTGAGCACACTTCCCAGGTCAGCTGCCTTGCAGATATGTGCCTTTCTGAAAGGTCTGGTTTTGTTGTTGTTGTTGTTGTTGTTACTGTTATTATCTTACCCAGTTTAAAAGCTTTTTCGTAATCTCAGTGCGAAGTCTGTGTGGAACATGTGAACTGCTATTGTTTTTTTATCAATAAAATATTTTTAATGCCTACAATTTCTCTTATACATAAATTGTAAAACATTCAATTGTATATGCAAAAGTATATTCTCTTGTAGGTCAATAGCATCAGAAAACAAGCTAAGCTATGTATTTTTTTTAAACTTGATTTGTCCATTATATAAAAGACATAATGGATTTAATAACTTCAAAGAAATCTATATTCCATTCTTAATTATACACCTGAATATTTATTTCATCACATCCACTCACAAAATAAATAATAGTCTAATATATTCAGCACGCTGAAAATAAAACCACCAGTCTCGCTTTATATAGCTCTTCTCTTTCCAAATATGTTTTGGTCTCCTGGTGTAATCTCAGACATATACTAATAGCTGCTTTTAAGTTATAAAATACAAAATAACAATTTATTTTCTTGGAGAAAATCTTGGGGATTACCATTAAAAAAAAAAGAAAGAAATTTTGACTTCCCACTGACTTTCATTCTTTTTAACAGTCTTTGAACTTTCTCATGGCACACAAGTAAGGCCGCCGCCTGTGACATGTGGTACCCTGGCCTCCAAAAGGACATAACTGCATTTATAGCTGAGAGAAAATACAAAGACAAGTTCACAAAGTAGCTTTGAAAGAGAACACCCTTTGCTTCCACAGAGCAACCACAAAAGCAAGAGGGCCTGTGCAATCAGAGCTGCGAGTTTCATGAAAACTACTTTCCTTCCACAACACTGTGAGCCACACCCACGACCATATAACATTACAATGGTGAAATTACATTACTACACTCATGAACTGACATTACCCAATAAAAGGCACACCTTCAAATATTAAGAAAAGCTGAAAATGAAAACATGGAGAATACACTGAAAATCAAGCACTTCATTTGTAAACTTTGACAAAGTAACAGCATACTCCAGTTTCTTCAGAGGCACGCCAGTTTTTCTTAAAAGAGTGGGCAGGAAGTGTGGAACAAGATGGGAGACAGGATTTGGAAACAAGGCCAAAAGTAAACTCAAGTTTTTCTTTCCCTTTTCCTTTTTAATATGCCACAAGATGTTCCTGTATAACATTAAGGTCATCAGTTCTGAGAAACGTCTTCAGAAGTGATAGACATGTCAACCTGACTTTTCTAACCAAGCTCTGGAACTTGAGTGCAAAGGTTCTCTTCTGTACAAATCACTGCACTGTATCAAGATCCAGTATGACCAGGATGAACTGAGGGAAATCCTAATGGGTATGGGGCGGGTAGTTTCTTTAGAATATATCAAGTGAAGGGAATTCCTTCCTATTTATATAAAAAAGTAAGAGCTGGTAAAGTTTTAAGCCTCCAGAAATCTTTCAGCTTTGATAAGGATTTGATTGTAATGAATTTGAGTCTGAATACTGAAAAAAAATATTCCCGACAAAAATGGTTTTCGTGGAGCCCCATAATTGATGGCAAAGAAAAGAATGTTCCAAACCTACTCTATTAAATGGGCTATCACATTACCCCTGAATTCTTCTCACTGATGGTGTGGGATACGGGTGAGAAGTTGACAGGGACTTCTGCTACCAGTGACACAGACCTATGTGGACAGTTAGGGTGTTATTCCTTTTGTTTTTTTTTTTTTTTTCTTTTTGTCTTTTTGAGACAGGGTCTTACTATGCAGTTCAGGCTGACCTTAAGCTCACTTTGTAGCTCAGGCTGGTCTCGAACTCACAAAAATCCTCCTGCCCAGCCTCCTGAGTGCTGGGATTACAGGCATGCGCCACCATGCCCAGCTATAGGGTGTTATTCCTAATGAATGAAGACACCTTTTGTGGACGTCAACTTTATCAAATCAAGAGTGGAAACATTTAATTTTTTTAAATCAGGACAAAGGCTTTAAGTCCTTGCACTTTTAAAGTTTGAAACTCAAATCAAAATGAGTTAGTTTTAGTTCTTTTTTTTTTTTTTTTTTTTTTTTTTTTGGCAGAACTGGGGATTGAACTCAGACCTTTGCACTTGCCAGGGAAGTGCTTATTCCACTGAGCTATCTCCCCAGCCCCAAAATGACTTAGTTTTAAAGGACTGGGTCAAGGCCAACAATGGTAATCTAAGATTCCCAAATTTGAAAAATAAAGATTTTATGATAAAAGAAGAACATAAACCAGACGTGGTAATCCCAGCACTCAGGAGGCTGAGGCAGGAGGATTGTTGTGAGTTGGAAACCAGCCTCAGCTACAAAGTGAGTTTAAGGCCAGGCTGAACTGCATAGTGAGATCCTGCCTCAAAAAGAAAAAAAAGAATATACAAAAACTGCCAGGACCTGTTGAACAGTAAGGATTCTATATGGGGTGACCCCTCCTTATCCCTAGTCCCCATCCAATGGCTTAAGTACCCAAAGAAGTTATTGCAGAATTGTCCTAATAGCTTCATTCAGAGTGCCTCTAAGGGCTGCATTTCACACGTCAAGGACAAATGCTCCCTGGCGTCAACACAGAGTGGCAGCCCTGTTGCTGACTGTGAGGCAGGGCTTCCTCTGGGCCAGGTCTGTGGCCAGCCTGACCAGCCTGTTCAGAGTGGAGGAGGCTCAGCTGAAACTAAGTCAAACATCTAAGTTGTTAAAGAAGGGTGAAAATGAAATAAGTTCCACAGCCCAGCAAAACACCGGCAGGGGAACACTTGTTCTGCTGCAGCGGAGGCAAGAATCTCCTCACAGTGCATAGTTTGAAATCAAAGTGCAATATGGGCAAAAAGAGAAGGTAGTGCTCTTGATACACACAAATTTAGTTTTTCGATTTTTGCTATTTGCTAAGGAATTTAAGCCACAAATGCAAAATCATTAACATCGAGAGGTACAGGACACCACGGAATTCCAAAATATCTTTGTGATTGGGAAGAAAAAGAAGGTGGAGAGGAGTCTCACATGTCACGTTCCTACTTTTACACTATTATCCTTTCAAGTTTAATATTTGAATAAAATATTTATTTTTAATATAAAAATGATTTTTTTAAGATCACTACAGTGATCTTATATGTTTTACACTAAAGGCAACATAACAGTAAAATGGAAAACTTAGGATATTTTTATACTGGCACAATTTGTATTTTAACTTGGAAAGGAAAAGAATTTTCAGTTGCCTAATCACCTAAATTAACAGGAATGCTCAGCATCCAATCCAGAATAATACAGAATACAATAACTGTATTTTCATTGTATTTTGTACTTCAAAGCCACAAGAATGACATCCATGTGATAATTTAAAGCATAGTCTACATCGGAGATCCTGTAATCCTACATATAGATCAGCACAGATCTCTTTATTGTTCATCAAAGGCCAGTTTTCTCATAAAGAAGTTAAATTTGGAAGTTGGGAAGTGTCCCGACTCACATCAGCAGAAGTATGAGTCAAGACACAATTTTTTTTTCCCTTTTAAAATGACAAAGGAACAACAAGAGACTGGCTGACTGGTGCATGGCCCATTAAAGAGTGCATAGCTCATCAGGATGGAGGCTGGCATCTCTGGACAGTGCAGTTCCCAGCTGCTGCAGTGGGCATTACATCACCATCATATTAACTATCCAGTGCCTGGCTTGTCTTTTTACCCATTTAATTGTGACACACATGAAGGCCGGTCAAATAGCTCAGGGGACTAAAGCACCTAAAAGCAGGCACAGGGGCCAGGAGTTTGATCCCCAGGCCTGCTCTGCCAGCCCTGACTCCAGAGGCCCACTGAGATGGAAATTGAGACTGGGTGTGGTGGTACACACCCGTAATCCCAGCTCATGAGAGGCTGTAAACAGGCAGATCACTACAAGTTGGATCTAGTAGTGAGACTTTGGACATGCTATAGACCTTTCCCTGAAATACAAAAAAAAATTAAAAAGTTTATGTCACGCATAAAGCAAAACTTGACATTATTTTCAATAATGCTGAATTTATATTATTTTTCTTTTGGATGCTGTTCTTTAATTTAATCTAAGACAGCTTTTCCTAACTCAGAATGAAAAGCAAACTTCCTCATGCTTTATTTTAAAAGGTTTACAGCTTTAATTTTTTGCCTAAGTCAATGAAAATGTTAGAAAAATTTACATATATACAATGTAACTTGAAACTTGAATTTTTTTTATTTTGCATATGGGTATTGCATTGTTCCAGAACATTTATGGAAAATATATTTTTCTTCATTAAGTTGCTTATCAACTTTTGCTAAACATCAATTGGCCTTACATGTCTTGTCTCTCTTTTCTGTGACTGGTATATCTATCATTCACAGTTTTTGTATATTTCAATGGTTTTAGTTTTATAATTACTGTTACTGTTAAAACATACAAGTCCTTCCAAAGAATTTATTTTTGAGCATTTCTGCATATATGGTATGTAGAAAATTCACAATAATGCAGCAATTTCCAATTTCTCTATACTTTCTTTTACTTTTTCATTTTGAACTTTAGCATTTTTATTTATTCATTTATGTTAAGAGTGAGGAATTGGGTGTTTTTGTATGTGTAACATGTTCTGAAACATGTACACGTTGTCTAAAGGTTGAACTATCACATGTGTTATTTAATACGTACTTTTTGTGGTAAGTTGAGTTCAATCCTAATTCATAGAAAAATTTTAAATTTAGATGATGACTTCATTTGTTATTTTTCATGTAGTCTGTCATTGGTTTGTCTTTTGTCTACCTTTATGATTGCTATGAGATACATATTCAGCTTCATTTTCTCTGCCTTCATATCTTGTGTTTTATTTGTCATTTTTTAAAGCTATGTAAGTACATTGGAATGATGTCTCAAGACTCCATCTTGGTTTATTCCCTCTTTTTATTATGATTTCAAATTTTACCACAGTAAGCAAAGTAGTCAAATTTAATGGCTTTAAAACAAAGTCTAATTGTTGCAGTGAAATGCTGAGTTCTCTGGTTCATGGAATTTTGTTTTCATTTATTGATGATTTTTCATTTTGCTTTGTGAACGGTACAATTTTCAGTCACTGAGGATTTTGCCAAAGGTTCGGAGTGTGTTGCTGGCCAGGCTGCTCTGACTGAGTGCCTGCTGCAGCCTTTGGGAAGCACGCCCTGGCACAATTAGGCTCCCTGACCAGGCCACCTTGCTTCCTAACCAGCGCTGCTGCTTGTGCTGCTTCACTGGATATGATGAGCCACCAGTTAGTTCTACTCATTTTTAAAAGAAGTTGGGGGACATGCACTCATTTTTCAAACAACACAAATTTTCTAATGCTACCTTGTGACTCTTGAATCTATGGTTCGATCTCTAAAAGTTCTGTGATCAGGAAGATTGTTCCACATAAGGGATTAGGAGGCACTGTTTGCTTCACTGGCTTTCCATCCTTCAAGAGAGTCATCATTCATGACATAGAAATTTCCCTAAATATCTGTTGTGCAGATGACAATGGCTATTGATGGCACATTTACCTGGGTGTCAGATGAGCCCAACAATGTCTATGCTATCTTGAATTACTTCTTATAGAAATAACACAATCTGGTCTAACATGGTTAAGGACCACAAATGTCTGGTTTGGAAATAGTTTCAGAGTAATTGATACTTATTAGCTAAGGAAACACACTAAAATGTTTACTACACAAAAAACATTTTACCAAAGGAAATGAAAACATCAATGTACCATAAATATCAAATACATTTAGGGATTTATAGTACTCAGGTTTTCTGAATGTATTTGGCACTACAGTAATGTATCACCTTGAGTATTATTTCATTTATTTGAGAAAATACAAAATAAATTACTCAAGATGAATTCTAAGTATTCAATACCTTTACTTATTCTAGGACTTTTTGATGGTTTGGGAATACCATTCTTTTCTAGTAACATATCACAGTATTGGCTGCTTTATGGGCTTTGTTTCAACTTAGAAGATATAGTTATATGACAAAGATAAAACAGTGTCACACATATGTGTACAAGAAGCAAAGGTAGATACTAAATGTGCAGAAGAATTTCACAAAATTGCCTCTACTATTGACTTCTCTGAGTATTTCAGGGTAAAGAACACAAGAATTCAAGGATCTGAATTGTAACTTTTAATTCATGATGTATCACTTTAAACATCTCATAAGTATTGCTGGTCAAAAAATGCAAATATCAATAAAAATAACAAGATATATGATTTCATTCTTTAATGAAATGCCTAATTTTCAATGTTTAGCAGTGCATTTGCCTTTTTCTTTTTTTGTGGTGCAAGGTCTCACTATGCATGCAGCCCACATTCATAGTGATCTTCTTGCTTTTTGCCTCGCACATACTGGGATTACAGGCACGTGCCATCATGCCCACATTGCTTCGCCAGCTCAGCGCACCCAAAGGTGGGGCCGGCGTGGCATGGGGAACCAGGGATGGAACCCTGGTCCCTGCACTATTTGTTTGAGGCAAATTTCAAAATAAGAAGCCAACAACGAGGGTAGAAAGCATGCTTTCAGTAACACACCGAAGGAAACAGGTTTGAAAAGTGCAGATACCATAAATATTGACCTTCATCTTTATAATGATGTAGGAATAATTTATTGGAAAGATGGGAACACCCAAGTGAACATAATAAGCTTAATGACTGCAGATAGCTATAAAAGTTGTCACAGGAGACATTCTGTAAGAAAATAGAAAACATTGAATAAATTGCTGTCTTGTAACCATCTATCCTGAGTGTATTATTTTACTGTGTTAAGTTTTTCACCAGCTCAGTGTTTATTTGGAATTAAACATATTCACAATAAAAGTAACACTGATTCTAATTATACCTAGTTTATATAATGGTAGTCCCCTCCAACCTTATATGAGTCTTATGAGCTATGTGATTCATGGCAAAATCTTGGAAATTTAAAACCATTTCCATATAAAATAATCTGCTGTAAAAGCAGTCACACATCAGTGGCTATCCTTCACTTCACTCTGTATGTCATGAAATTATCAGTCACTCATCTATAATATACTACTACACATGATAGCTCAATGTCATATTTATATTTGCAACATAACAGTGATATGACTTCAATTATGTATTATCATGCATATGAAATGTAATTATCATAGTGATCTGAAACACACCAACCATTGAAATGAACACTGAAAGTCACCAGTGGTAAATAAAAGATATTTCCAAAGAATCTGATTTGAAATAAAAGTCTTTAAGCGTCAGTTTCTAGGTATATCTAAGTGGTAACCTGAGCTCCTATTTGTATTTGCAGTGATTACATCATACAAAAAAGCTTTAATGAATATATGACTTAGTGCCCATGGCCCTATTCTAAGTCTATGTATTTTAAGTCATGCCCTAAAATGCACCTTGCACTAACTGGAAGTTAGTCCCCAGCCTTATCTCTTAACCTTGGCAATCGCTAAGCCCTACATTTTTATTTTCTCTAAACATTCCTGTACATGGGGTCATTAAGTACGCAATTGTTGAGCTCTGGCTTTTACACTTAGACATTTATGAGATTTATCTACTTTTGGAAATAGTTACCAGCTTTATTTCTTTTTATTGTTGGAAAATAAGCCAGCATATCTATACACACCTTTTAACCATTAACTAATCAGTGAATGTTTGGACTGTTTGCAGATTTGGATATTCTGAACAATGTTGCCATTAAATTGTGCATACAAATGTTGATGTGGACTTAGATTTTATCGTTCTTATAGAAAGCCAAAGCTAGACAGAATTCTAGATCCATTTGTTAAGTGTGTGCTAAGCTTTTTCATAAATTATCTAATTGGTTCTATCAATCTGACATTCCCACTACAAATCTGAGTGCACTGTTTCCAAATTGTTAAGGGTGTCATTGTCAGTAAGGGCCTATTTCCTTTCCACTATCTTCATGGTGGTGTCATTTACACTTCTCATGTAATTTCATGTTCTAAAGAGTGAATTATAGATTTCCATAGGGAAATGACAGCTGAAATCCTTTGTCCATTTTTATTTGGGTTGCTTTCGTGATTGAACTGCCCAAGTGTGTTTCTTATCATATGTACGACTTCAGATGTTTCCAAGGTGGCTTGCCTGACATGGGCTCTTTGCTCATAACGTCACGAAACAGGACCTTAGCTGGGCTTTCACTGGAGAACTGCGGAGATGTTGCAGTCATGGTGATTTCTATTGTCACCAGAATCCAGATACCCGCGGCTCCAGTCTGAGGTCGCTCCTTCCTTACTGATTGTCACCTGGTGGCCTCTCTATGCTCCAAAAAGTCACTAAATTTCTTCACATGTAATATTAATGCTACTGCTTCAAAAACAGTCACAGCATGCCCAGCCATGTTTCAAATCCTACTGTCGCCACCTAGAGGGAGCTGTCAAACTGCAACGAACTAGCTACCTAACAGCGTAATCCCGAAGGTAAATTTCCTCATCTTCATGGATTCTAGTGACAGAAATCTTTACGGTGCTAACGGGGAAATTCTACCCAATATCCATGGCTTAATGAAGCTTTTCTTTGTTCTGCTTGTAGGTTATATTACTTAGTGTTAATGAATAATTTTGACAGAGAAATTAATAATATCAACCATGTATTTGCCCATAATTGCTTCCCAGCTTTTTCTCTGGCATGTGCCTTTACTTGCTTTCTCTTTAGAGTTAACACCTAAAGGTCAGTTTGTGCTTCTGTATTGCAAATTGCAGATATTATAAAATTTTATTTTAACTTTACATTTTGTCAATGTACCAAAGTTTTATTTTTTCTATTTGTGAAAGATACCTATAAATTTGTATTCTGGTACAAAATGTAATACATATTTAAAGTTATATATGTTTATGCATGTACACACGAATACCAAGCCAAATAAATAACACATCTTCTCACTTAATAGTTATGCAAAATGTTCAAGAGGATTATTTATTAAATTTGACTACATAATACAATTGAGTTGTATAAGTATTTTCAAATTGTGGACATACATATTGGTCATATATATGACTTCAAATATTTCTATGTTGGAAGATGAATAAAGCACATTAATGTCACAGCTTATTGGCTAAACATGCTTTTTTATACATGGCTCTTTTTCATAAATGGATTTTTTATTTAATTTAAACATACGATTATTTTAATAGTCTGATCTCTGTTCTCTTTTTAAAATTGGAATGATAAGAGGAATTTTTTTTTTTTTTTTTTTTTTGAGACAGCGTCTCACTGTGCAGTTCAGGCTGGCCTTAAGCTCACTTTGTAGCTCAGGCTGGTCTCGAACTCACAACAATCCTCCTGCCTCAGCCTCCCTAGTGCTGGGATTACAGGCATGCGCCACCACGCCCGGCTCTTTTTTTTTTTTTTTTTTTTTTTTTGAAATTTTGTTATTTTTAAATTATGTTTTTTTTAAAGAGAGCACAAATTTGAATTAAAACAAAAAATTCCAAGTGATACAGAATTTTACTTAACAAAGATAAGTGAAATAAATCTGTTCTCTTAATTTGTTTTATCTTTTAAAATTTTCTGAATAATTTTCTTTAAGGCACTGCTCCTATATAATATACATGGGTGGATATTTGATTCTCAGTTATGCTCTTATTTTTTAATGAAAATCTCATTTTCATTACTGATGAGGAAAACAAGTAATTTCAGCTTATATTGGCCGTTATTGAGTACAATGCTTTCTGAAAAGCTCTTTTTGGTGGAGACTATATTTTCTAGTTCTTTTTGCTTGCTTTTAAATATGTCCTTTGTATATTTATGGTGATTTTGTATTATTTGTAGCTTTTAGGCTAAATGCCTGTGGTACAGATTGCCCTGTTACATTATCATCATTTGTAACAATGAATGTTCTTGTATCACTGGATAGGTGAGCAATGATTTATTTGACACCAATTTTATTTTAAATCTCATCTTTCAAGATACAATGTTCAACTTTGGTTAACACAACATTTTTCTTGTATTTCATAACTGGCTTAATTTTAATAATGTAAGTAATTACTCATTCTCTATTCACTTTATTCAGTACATGATTTTTGAAGTAATGCAGGTGTCTCTACATTCTTTGTACTAAGTATCCACACTTAGTCTTATTTGTTTATTATTACACTTATTTTACAATAGTCTATAGTATTCATGCTAAATTTTGGAAAAATGGTTTTAGAGTTAACATGAATCCAAACTGACACTAATTTAATTCTAAGTTAATATCTGCCACTGTTTTCTTCTTCTTCTTCTTCTTCTTCTTCTTCTTCTTCTTCTTCTTCTTCTTCTTCTTCTTCTTCTTCTTCTTCTTCTTCTTCTTCTTCTTCTTCTTCTTCTTCTTCTTCTTCTTCTTCTTCCTCTTCTTCTTCTTTCAGAACCGGGGATTGAACTTAGGCCCTTGCGCTTGCCAGGGATGCGCTTATTCCACTGAGCCATCTCCCCAGTCCCAACTGTCTCTCTGCCACTGGTTTTAATCTTCCTATTTTTAATCCTTAGCTGAGGAAAGTAATTATATATTAATTTTTTAATGATAGGTGAATGCAAAACTTTTTTGTTACAAATTGTGATGGTTTGAAAATATCTATGCTTCCTTTTATAAGTAAATGATAATTTTGCTTCTTTCTTTCTTTCTTTCTCTCTTTTTTTCTTTTATGTATTTGGTAAAGGGTCTCACCATGTGGCTTGGACTTGTAGTGACTCTCCTGTTTCAGCCTCCCCAGCACTGGGATTACAGTAGTGGGCCACCACGCTCTGGTGCTTGGGCCAGCATGGGCGCAGCATGAGACTGGAGATGGAGTCTCGGTGCCTGCACTTGCCAAAGCAGTCGCTTAGTCCGCTGCACTATCCTGCTGGCTGTCTTGGTTCCCCAAGCCCCGCCGGCCCCGCCTTTGGGTGCACTGAGCCGGCGACGCAATCCAGGCGTGGTGGCGTGTGCCTGTAATCCCAGCACATGGGAGGCAAAAAGCAGGAAGATCACTATGAATGTGGGCTGCATGCATAGTGAGACCCTGCACCAAAAAAATAGAGCTAATTTCTAAAACAAAATCTTACATTTTCTCCCAGAGGTTTATATTTTTTTTAAAAAGTCCATATGTTAAAGATTAAAGTCAACTGAATCATCTTACTCCCTATTTTTTTTCTTTAGGTTTTAGCACCCTAAGATTGCTAATAGTTACTGAATTTTAAGTAATAATTTTCTGTGTATTAATCGATATTTATGGATGGAAATCAGGGTTTATTTGCTGTGCACAGTTGCCTTTACGCTCTGCAATCAGCATCAAATTCTATCTTAACTCATGTCATTCAAAGGGCTTTTCTCAAATTTTGTTTTGGAAAATAATTTCTTGTATTCTACTTTTTAGTAGAATGTACTAAATGTTCATTTTGTCTTTTCTGTTACTTATTTCTCAATAATTATCTCAAAATTTACTTTCAAAGCTCTATTTCTACAGAAGGTATACGTGCCAAAGATCTAAAGTTATAATAAATGGATCATTTTCATTAATATTTTTCACTCAAAATTTCTTTATAAAAAAATCTTACATTTTGGAACAATCATCATCTTCTTGTCTTGAATATCTTAGTTTCTCATGTAACGTATTTGGATTTTTTCTTATATACATTTTGAATTTTTAAATATTCCCATCTTTGATATTTATAGAGTGCTTCATTCAGAGTTCAAATGTTTGATTTTCTAGATACAATAAATGGAGAGGTATAGTTGTCTCAACAGTTGGCATACTTGAAATTCCTCATATTATTTTTTAATAATTTTTTAATAATTATTTTTTAAATAATTTTTTAATAATTATTTTTTAACTTGATTTAATTTTATTCTGAAGAGTAAAAGCAAAAGTAAAACCAAATAGAAAAAAAAGACAAAAACAGGGTAACATACAGCAATACATATGTTACAGATTTTTCAAAACCAAATACTAAGTAACAATGGTTGTTGTGTTATCTATTTTTATTGTCAAATCTATTGCTCAGATTAACAGATACAGTTATGTGAGACTGGGGAAATTAATTGAATATTGAAACTTTATTTCAAGATATCTTAATTTTTCCTTGTCTTTTTAAAAATTTATTTTAAATAGATATGATAACTGATAATTAGAAAAATATGCATTTAGAAGACCAAGATGAAGGTACTCAGCCATGCGTTTTGTATTATACATTGCTGTCCTTGACGCATATGCTCAGGTTACAGATAACAGCATACAGAGTTAGTCAAGGTGAAAATTATAAACATTAATTCTATTTGAAAAACAACTGATGGAAATTATGAGTACAGTCATCTCAGCCATCCTGTATATATACTTGTATATTTTTCCCTTCTTCCTTTCTTTCTGTCTTTTCTCCTTTCCCTCATCTTCACTGTTGAATAATTATGTTCTGTTTCTTTCCATTTTATTATATCTATTATACCTTTCAGGTTTTATTTATTATTTCACATTTTTACACTAAGGAGACAATATGATATTCACACATGTGGGTCTGAGTATAACCTCTAGTTGCATCCACTTAGGTAAAAAGGCTTTGTTTGCCTTTCTTTATTACTGAGTCGTACTCCATTGTATAAAAATACCACATCTTTTTCATCCATTCCTCAAGTGATGGGCATTTTGGTTGTTTTCAAGGTTCAGCTAACAAATTGTGCTTCTATAAGCATGGGTGCACATATATCACTATGGTAGGATATTTTTAGTTCTTTTGGGAAAATACCCAGAAGGAAAATAGCTGGATTGAATGCAATTTCCAGTCCTAGGTTTTTCAGTAGTCTCCACAGTGGCTGTACCAGTCTATATTCCCACCAGCAGTGGAGAAGGGCTCCTTTTCCCCACAGTCTCTCCAGCATCTGTTATTAGTTGATTTCTCTATGATACTCATTCTTTTCGGATTGAGATAGTACCTCAGTGTTGTTTTAATTTGTGTTTCTCTAGTGACCAGTGCTGTGGAACTTTTTTTCATGTATTTATTTATCACTTGTATTTCTTCTTCTGAGAACTGTGTATTCATCTCATATGCCCATTTTTGGAGTATCAGTTATGAAATTAATTACCTTCCTGCATTCAACCAGCCAGGTATCTCGTATTGTTTGCATAGTGTAGCCTTACAATCAAATATCTAAAGGCTAATGTGGAAAGAGACAGAACATCTGTGCGCAGGTGAAATGGAGCTTTGGCTTTCCTGAGGGTAGCAAACATGACCTGTCCAGAATTGAATTTGGTGAGACCCCTGACATTGCAGGCTCCTTCCTCACATAAGCATGGAGGGAAGCCTGAAAGATCAGAAAATTTTATTCTGATTCTTTTGCTTGGGATGTACAAATACTGTTCCATTGTTCCAAATGTATTACAGAAGAGGTGACTATTGAAATGAACGAATTATTCATTTATTAATAACAAATATACTCTAATTCTTTTTTCCATAAAGGATTAGAGTATATTTTCTAAGTACTATTTTCTTTAGTACTAAGAAATATATCAGATGTTTTGACTTTTCTCTTGCACTGCCTTCTAACAGATTTTAAACTTCCAGTGTTATTGGTAAACATACACATCCTCCCCACAGCCTCGAATAAAATTAGAATAAAGCATTCATGACAGTTAAATTTGCACTCTACCCTTTGTGGACAGCTGATATTAATGTGATGAATGTCTAAACAGATGCTCCCCCTGAAATTATTCTAAATGTTTTCCTAACCTTTGTGGACTCCAAATTGGAAATAGAATGTTTATAAAGCTATGGTGTGACACATTTTATATTAAAGTAAACTAGATAGAAAATATTATGGCAAATCAGTTTAGCTTTGCTTCATGATTTTAGAGTATTAGATAACTCTTATATTCGTTGTATCACTTACCTTTTAAAAATATTTTTTTGGTACACAACCGTCACATTCTCCATTTGGTTACTGCAGCTGTCAATGCAAATTTATGAAAAAAAAATAAGAAACCTGGGGAGGTATTTGGTAATAATAGTCTCAGGGTACATTTAAATTTAAAGAGAACACATAATTTTATGCACAAGCATGGATAGGAATGAATTTGTACCAAAAACTGGAAATATCTTTCATTTCGGAGTCAGGGAAGCACTTGGAAAATGCCAAAATGAGTGTGTAGTGTTAGTAAAACCATAGAGTGTATTTTCTTTAAAAGTATACTGTGTTTGGTCTTCCTGTAAAGAAAATTAGGAAATCAAGGGTTGTTGACTAAAATATCAACCAACCAAATCTTTAACATGTGCAATTAAGCATTTTTTTCAGAAGGTGCCATTGCATGTTTATCGCAGATGTAATATTTTGTATGTATATTAAGGATCTAAAATATCAAATATTGGACATATTGTAACCTCACAACGTTAAACCTATAGAGTGAAAGACTCTCAGGACATGAAGGCTGTTTTATTTGAATGATTTCTTATCCATTTAGCTTCCCACAGTCTCAAAGTAAAAGTAAGAGATCGGCAGCACCTGACCTCCACCTGCAAGATCATGAAGGGCAGGCGGCAGCCAACCCTTTCTGCATAGTACTAGTTTTTCTCTGCTGCAACACATCCAGGGCAGGAATTCTCCATGCAAATTTCCTCCTTATCCCAGGGTGAGGGAGAGAAGATGATGAATACCTGTGCTGGGAACACGTTTCAAGTACAAATCTTCACGTACCATGATCAAAGGTCTCTGCTTGAATAATGAAGCTTACTCTATCAAAGAAGTTGGGAAAGGGAGAATGGAGGGGGAAGATGTATTAATTTGAAAAAGGATCAGTGAAAGAGGAGTATCGGGAGAATCAATATTGTGGAGAACTTTGGATATAAATAGACCATATATGTGGATAATGTATAAATAAAAAGTTCCCCAAGGTTATCTTTAAAAAAAAAATAAGACAGTATTCATCATTTCCTTGTTTTACTAACATAACACAATTGATATTCATGCCAGAGGCACATAATCAGTTCCTGATCCCCAAGTGGTTTTGGCATAATCAAAGAGATCCTAAATCCTGTTCAGCTGCAGCAACATAATCTTTTTCTATTGTTTGAGAAAAAATAATTAATCAATGCTTCCTATTATCATTTGTAATATTTAAGATGATAATAGCATATTCCAATTATGTTTTATATAATTAGGATTTTGTAAACAAGAGACTGAACACATAAAATCCACATACATTATGTAAATCATACTACACATAATTGACATTGAAGAATTTTCTGCAAAAGAGTCAATCAATTTGATGAGCTATCAGTTATGAAAGTAATTACTTTCCTGTATTTAACTAGCCAAATATCTTACATCATTTGCATAATGTAGCCTTACAATCAAATATTTAAAGGCTAGTGTAGAAAGAGACATATCCAGGTATTTGAATTTTAGTCTGTCTCCATCCTTGAGAAATTTTTTTCTAGAAAATGTGATAAGATATAGTGAATATTTAAATATCTTGCTAAAATATGTTAACAGGGAGACACAGTTTACATTAAACCTCCTCATGAGGATACTCTGAACATGTTTGTTTCATAGTTCATGCCATGTTTAGGCAAGAACTCTTCTTGACTGTGCTCCGTTGCTCTGTTGGGGTTTCCTGGGTGTCCTGGGTTGACTCAAAAGCTTTACTTATTTCAGTTATTTTGACTTTAAAGCCAGAAGTGGGAGTGCATTTGATAGGAATTAGTGACAATTATTTTACTATAATAAACATTTTATTTAACATTCACCATGTAATTTATTTACCCTTTGTATTTTTCTATATATTTTTAATATAAATATCTCTCCATTTTGCTGTGAAAAATAAACAAAATCATCCAAATAAAATCAGAAAATATAGTGGGTTTTTATACATTTCTTACTGAGACTTTTTATACCTAAGTACTCATTTAACTGTATTTACTCATAAAGGAAGTAATGATGTCATTGGTAGTGTATTTTTCAATAAAATCTTTCCTTTATATGTATATATATATAATTTCATGTATTTCATTATACATTTCACAACTCCAATTTCACAAGTCATATACTTGCCTAATTTCGCAGTCATAGTAATTAACAATGATAACTCTTGATTAACCACTGTTGACAGAGTGATAACACTGTGATTATAATACATGATTGCTTTCCAATTTTCTAAAGAATTACCCTGAACTAATGAGAAAGCCAATACCATATGTGCATTAGTAGTATGAAGCCATCCCTGTCATGACTGTGAGTCGCCTTTCCCTCAGCATCATGTCTTCCCATGTGCTGCTAACTTTAAACTGAGTGTGGATTTAGAAAGCGATCTCACTGTCTCATTCCAAAGAGGAATGGGAATCATTGCTGGCTGTAGAAGTGTTGGGCAATAACTTAAGAAAAAAATGTGTGTTAAATAATGTGTCATTATCAGGTATCTTATGTAAAAACTGCACAGTTGTTTAAAAGAATATCTTGAACATTCAAATATGCCAGGAAAATAAGTAAGTTTTTTTAGTGTTATTTAATCTATTTAAAAACACTAATTTTGAGGGGGCAAGAGACTGCATGCAAAACAAGATAGGCGCAGTGGTATGGTGCCTGCCTATGATCACAAGGCTGGGTACCAAGCAAGCGGCAACAAACAGAAGTAAGTAACAGTACTCACTATCAGAACTGAGTGACAGAATTACGTATCAGGAAAACTACATTCGGATGATTGTATTTATCATAATTATCAGTTAATTCCTGTAACATCAAGAATCTTGCATATAACAAACTCAGATTTGTAAATAAAACAGTAAGAAAAAAGCTATATAGGGGCTGGGGAGTTGGCTCAGTGGAATAAGTGCTTCCCTGGCAAGCACAAGGGTCTGAGTTCAAACCCCAGTTCAAAAAAAAAAAAAAAAAAAAAAGCTATAAATAAGCATCTGCCTAGAACTCTCTGGAGAGCAACCTCTCTCTAGGGACAGGGTATCTTAGTTACTTTTCTCTTATTGTTGATACAAAATACCTGACACCCAAAATTAAGGAAGGAAAGGTTTATTTAGCTCTCAGTTATTGGAGGTTTCAGTCAATAATCATCTGACCCCAAGGCAGGCTGGTGTGGCACAGGGGCAGCAGTTCAAGGCAGCAGAAGACAGTAAAATCAGTGGGAGCCAAAGGGAGAGAATAACCCTTTTGGCCACCCTTCTGCTGAAGCAGGCTATGACCCCACGACCCCCAGCGTGGGTGAAGCTCTCACCTAGCTCCCTGCCCTCCTGTTGCACAGGATGAGGACTTTTACAAACTTAAGGAGCCTAGCCCCCTGCTGGTTAAACTTCTCCTCAAGTTGACACAGTGTATCAACCATTACACAGTGAAACCCTCTCTACACTTAGAGAAAAGACGATGCCATTAGATTACTTTCCTATATGACAGCTCTCCATCACAGAAAATCTACAAGTTTTCTAATTTGAAAAATCTGTTTTGAACTCTATTTCACACAGTCCAGTGAAATCATAGCTGGGTAAGAAGTGCAAAATTTGCTAAGCGAAAAGAGCTAGACACGATCTTAAATTTTGTATTTGAATTACATTCAAATGTCTTACTGGTTTCAAAGCCACGTTTCTGTAAAAGGGATTCAAAGCATGCCAGATAAAGGCAAAATTACTGAAGAGAGAAGTCTTTTCTCACATGCTACAGGAGGAGCCAAGGTAGGAATTTTAGTTACCTACATTAATTATTAGAATACATTAAAAATACATTACATATATATAGATATAGCTATAAATTCAGAGTCTATATAAAAATTTCCTTAAGGCATGCGATCCTTATTTAGAGAGATATTATATAGAGAGCTGTGTGTTGCATAATGTCATATAGATAGATAGATAGATAGAGAGAGACAGATATTCCTCATGTATTCTCACCTGGCAGAAGGAGCTCACTTCTCTCACTTTACCTTATGAGAGCGCCATCCCTATGGTAGTATTAAAATAAAATTATGTCCCTAGTGCCCAACCTACTAATGCAACCTTTTGAGTTCTTCACTTTTCAACAGAAGACTCTTTATCTCTGTGTGCCTGTATACCTATATAAATGGTATGTGTAAATAAATGCCATGGAAATAATATATAAATGATTTAGTATCAGAGAAATAGAAAAGAGAGAGGAAGCAGTTGTAGAATAAAGCACAACTCTGTAATCTAAAATGGAATATCAGACGTCAGTTAACAAGAGCAAAGTGAATAGAATATGTAGGATAAAAATTAGAGAACTCAAAAAACAGAAAGAAAGAAAATAAATTGAAGATTGATTTGATTACATCCAATGTTGAGAAGCTATAAGTATCTCAAAATTGTGTTTTTTACAATATTTACATCTGGATATTGTGCTAGCTTTTATTAATTATGTGACTGAACTCGCACATGTGACACCCCTGGCTTTTAGGGCACTTCAGCACACCTGGCATTATGCCTTCTCACAGAATATTAAGATACGTAATCAAATGTCATGCATTGTGGAAGTGAATGTTCTAAGTATATACGAGGTTACCAGGCCAGCTTAGAATGGGTGCCCAGGGGCATGCTAAGGTATCAGTAGCTTTATACCCGTGGTTTTGATTTCCTTCCAGAAGTGTTGTGTAGGAAAGATAACACTGGATGACAGGCCCTGTAGGTGGAGCCTTTAGGAGACCATGAGGCTAACAGAAGCTCATAAGGGTGGTGCTCTATGATTGGATTAGTGCCTTTTTGAGCTGGAGAATGGTAAGAGGTCTCTTTCTTGCTCCTGAGGACAGGAGCTTTGAAAATAAATAAACAGCTCTGGGCAGATGCTAAATCTGAGCACACTATGATCTTGGCCCTCCCAGCTGCCGGGATGATGAAGAGTAAGTGTACTTGGTGTAGGTCCCCAAATCTAGCCGTAAATGTTTTGTAAGCCATCAGGTCTCTGGCAGTTTGCTCAATGAGCTCGAGCCAACTGTTGTACCTACCACTTATTTTTTTTTTACCATCTTCATTATCAACAATGCAAATGTCAAATAACAGTGCTTATTTTAACAGTAGGTTTAAAAGTAGTTTAGTGATACCATGCACATCTCTTAGCAACCCCTCAGAGCTTAGAATTTTCTCACATGTCTCATATCTGAATAACAGAGATAAAATCTAACTAATATATTCTAAGTTGTACAATGTAACAAATTTAATGTCCATCTGCATTTACTGTGTATGTGAAGATGCTTTGAAGGTATTATTTTAAAGATATGTTTGATATTTGTAAGTTTAAAAGTGACACATCATCTTTGTCTACTCCAAGCAGTGTAGCTGTCATCATTAAATTTGAAAGGATGTTTTGCCAATGAAATATGCCTCTTCACTTACTGAAATCCACACTTATTTTTACTCAGTTCCATGAAGGTTAGCGTTGAAATATATCTTTGCAGACTATAAGACGTAATGAAATATATGACTTTATAAGAAAAAAAATGTGAATGATGACAGTCACTCTGAAGAACTTGCTGCCATAATTTACTTCTCAGTAGCAGCTCAGCCACCATAATCTGCTGACTGTGTCTAAGGTGTCAGGAGGCATCGTCAGGGGCAATGCTTTGTCCAGACACATAAAGATGGTGCCACTGATGCCCTGGATGAGCGATTCAGTGGTGCTGATGGATTTATGCCCATCTACTCTGAGAAAAATCTTCTTCCAGCTACCCTTTCTCTATTTGTCTGACTGTAGAAATTAATTTCTTCAAGAAGCTGTGGAGATAGAAAGGGCAACATGTGACAAATGGTCATTGATATTTAATCATGAGAACACTGAGCTTTTGTCTTTCTTCACTTATTTTTATTGGGTCCAGAATTTAAGTAACCATAAAGTATTTGGTGAAAAATACATAAATTTTGATGCTGTTATTTTTTAATGCATCTGATTCTCCATGAATATAAAGAGAGATGTCAAGATACGGTGAGGGTGCACAATTGTGGATGCTACGTTAATAAGTACACAGAAGGCTAGTTTATGGAACAGAAAAATGTTACAGTGAGAGCTAAAGATAACATATATAACATTTATGGAATTAAAGAATTGTTGACCTTTTGCCTTCTTGTGATATTGTGCCTTTCAATTGTCACAGGAAAGAATTAAGCCTATTAAACTATCCAAGTTTAATTACTCCATAGTGCTATTTAATGAGAGCTTTAGTCATATATCTTTTGATTATAAATAAATATGATAAATTGCAAAAACATAGAACTTTAACTGCACACATATACCCAAACTTAAATGGAGGAATACACTCCAATGTATTGGGTCACCCTAAGTAATAGGCAGAAGGTTCAGACAAAGAAGAAACACAATGAAACATGAATCGTGGCTGTCCTCCTTGTCTCTCTCTACACAGGATGTTTCTAAAGGAGTCCTCTGGCCTCATGACTTGGCACCTGACTGGGATGCCTTTCACAACTGCCTTATAGCCTGTTTTCTCTCCTGGACCAATTACATATGACCTGCTTTCTCCAGTGTCTTATTCCTGAGAGCCCTTCCCAGTAATGCATTTTGCACACATGCACTGGGTCTCTATGTGAGATACAGCTTCAAAGCATTTCCATATTCAGGGTCCTAGGAAACCAATCCTGGTATGAACCATGTGGTTGGCATGCCTGCCACCAGGAGGCGTTGAAGACAGCACTACTGGCTGAACACTGAATGGATGATTCTTGCCAACCATAGTCAGTGTGATTGTTAAATTTCATGAATAATAATATCATAGTTTATTAGTCCTTTGAGAGGTTTGGGGAAATCATAGTTACGGGACTGATGGCATTTGGTAGAAATTGTGGGGGCAATGAATGTACTAGAGAAGCACAGTGAACCAATTTGGGATGGATCACCAATTTAGGTGAAGGGTGAAACACAGAGGACCTTCTCAGTGGCATAGAAACCATTTATAACATCAACTGAAGAGTAGTGAAGCCAACCTTGGTCCTGTGATTTAAGTGGTAAGAAGTAGTGCTCTACAATGATCCACTTTTTAATGACATCAGGTATGCTGATGCCAGAAGACAGAGTGGGAAAACAGTGACTTGAGATCTGTGATGGGGATCTCTGAAAACAGGCTCTTGAGGATTTTGGCTTACAGATCATCCTGTCTCTCTAGGGCCTGTGAAAATAATCCTGTCCTTTCCACTGAAAGCTAACTCTTGCTGAGGACAATTAAGGTTTTCATCTTGTCATGCAATATAAATATGCATCAGGATCCACCGCCACTTCCCTTCCTAACAGTGAAACCATTAGGTAGTTTTTTTTTTCACGACATTACTTATGATCTGAAAGGGACTATTCCCTGTTAGAAGTGCAGATCACAGGTGTCTGAAGAGCAAGTATAAATCAATACTATGTTTCCTTGATCGAGGGTAACATGTAAGATACAGAGTGATGAGGAATGGATTGTCACTGTGGGACAGTTCTCCTTTACTAGAGGTTTTAAGCTTTGCAAAAGACCTCAGCATGGGGCCTAAGAAAAGGATACACCTGTGTTCACACACTTATTTTGGTTCTGGAAAGCTTGGAATGGAAGAATTCTAAATTAATTGAAGTGGGAGTCCCAGAACTTTAATGAAAATCATGGGAGAAAAAATAATAAAAGGTTCAGGAAATGGTCAGAATATCTGAAAAAGTGTGAAACACAAACACCCCCCCCCCACACACACACACACAGACCCTCCATTTATCAAGTGTGTGATGCCCCAAAAGTCGTTTACCAAAGTGACAGTGAGAGACAGATTACCCGTGTGAAGGTCAGCAGCGGCCTACTTCTAAAGGCTTTAGAGCAGGATTGTGCTTCCAAAGAGAAGACAGGATCCCAATAAAGCAAGCTTCCCGGGCTGGCCAGATAGCCTAGTGGATTAAGTACCTGCTTAGGGAAGGGCATGGACCAGGTTTAGATCTACTGTACCACAGGGCTTTCCAGCCCCGACCCTGGGGCTCAGTGAGCCAGTCACTGAGTCCAGGCTTAGTGTCCTATGTCTGTAATTGTAGTGCTGCAGAGACTGAAATAGGAAGATCAGTACCAGCCTGAGCTGTGGAATGAAACCCTGTATCAAATACATAACAAAATAAAATAAAATACCATTCCATACTAAGCTCTAATCATGAAAAGTAGAATAGACAGTAAGCAGTGATAAGACACAAGCAGCAGCCAGAGGGCTCCTCTTGCCTGTCAACAGAGCTTCTGGGACACGACACCAGTAGGATGAGGCAGAAGGACAGCAATGAAGACATTTTTCTACCTTCACAGTTGAAATCAATCAAAGATGACCTGATTTTAAAATAAACCAGGAAGCTAAGTACAGTTGTTGGCAGCTGTGGAAAGTAACATATTTTTCCTGGGTATTTCTTACTCAAGAACAGAGATAGGGTGGGTCTACATTCCCGAAGGGAGGCTTTCATCACCACATAGCATGCATATGATAAGTACATGTTGCCCCTGTCTTTCTTCACAGAAATTTCTATCTCTTTAACAAAAATAAGTATGGGGATGGGGAAGGGAGAAGAGTGGCTTAGTTTTTATGCTTGGTTCAAATCAACCATAACACCAGGACAAGAGTGGCCGTGGACCCTGTGACAATGGGGAACAATGGGCGATAGGATCTTGTATCAGACCCTTAGTTCATATTACCATGGAGCTAATGGGGCATTGAACTAAACCATAGGTTGAGGTCCTGGATCAAAATCTCACATTGATCTCACTCACTGTGTCTTGGGTTATATGACAAGAGTTGGTTTAGTGGTAGAAAGAGGAATGATAACACTGCCCCCTCTTTTCTTCTAAAGAGGTGTAATTTCCTGTAATGGGGGATCAGCATGTAGAAGCACTGGGAAGCACTAGGCTGAGTAATTCCCTAGCCATCCATGATGGTGAAATTGTTAATTCTCTCCAAGTCAGTCTGCAGACTGCCCACTGCAACATGCAGCAGACTATGTAGAACCCTAGGAAGATCCAGGGCTTCTGAGAGCTGTCTTAATGCCCATTGCATGACCCAACAAAACTGATAGTTTCAGAAAATCAGATTGATCTGTACACTGACTGCCCCCCTGGAACAGTGCTGAACTCTTCTCAAAATGCAATTGATTCCAGTGGTGACAGCACACAGTTCGCAGTGCCAGGCATCCAGCCAGAAACCAGAGCAAGTGAAAGAGTGAAAGAGTGACACAAGCAAGGTGAGCACACATCAACAGATTTGTGGCTGAAGACAGGATGGAGATTAGCGAAGTATAGTAACACAGCTTTTAGGTGTACTATAAATACAACTAAGGGTGGAAGGAAAGCTATGAATATAATGAAAATAAATTAAATGTTTTTAAAATACAAATAATTTTTCTAGAGAAAAACTAAAACAGCTCAAGTAAAAGTACAATAGAATGAATAGTATACAATAGGTTAGTAAAAGAAGGGTGAATTGAACATATTAAAACACAACTTATTCAGAAAAAAAAAGACAGTAAAATATGCAACAAACAGAGCATTGCTCATTTGAGTAAGTGAGAAACAGAAGTTCCAGAACATGTCAATAAAGAATATAATTTTTTTGATTACATAATTCTTCCTTTTTTCTTTTTTGTCTGTATTTTAGGGAAGGGTCCACAGGGTGTTTAGGGGCTCACTACTAGATAAGTCTCATAGTGATCTGCCTCTTTACAGTCTCCCAAGAGCTGGCATTACAGACACGCACCTCCATGCCCAGTCTCAATCTCCATCTCAGGGCTCCCGGAGGGCGAGGCTGGCCTGGCAGGCCTGGGGATTGAACCCCTGACAGGTACTTTAATCTGCTGAGCTATTTGGCTGGCTCCTGAGCTATTTGGGCTGCCCCCTCCATTTTTCAAAGAGTAAGAAAATTCTAAACTTCAAAGCTGGTAAACTGAACCAGAATAAAGTATAGAGAGACCACAAATACAAACATCATAACCAATATGTTGAAAAATATTAATAGAGTATCAAAAGGCCAGTTAAAAACAAAATGCATGTAAATAGATGGGAGATACTGAGAATATTTCCAGTGGAGTTTACATTTGTGAAGGTAGCGGAGCGTGAACATACTTTCCAAAGGGAGAAACAAACAAAATTTAATCAACTTAAAAATTGTCACCCTAGATAACACTTTTTAAATGTAAGGTGAATTAAGTTCTTCTTTGGGTATATACATAATTGAGACCTACAGTATTCACTGGTGGGTGAATTGCTGCCAAAAATGAGAAATATATTTTCTAAAGAGAAAAGCAAAATACAGCAAATAGAAGGACATGTGGATTGACATAGAATTAATGGATTGGCCGGAATGGAGAATGGAGGGGTGATATAGGATGCCTTGTTGAGTTGAAGCCTTGCTACCAGTGAGTCTTCAAAATAAGAGCAGTAACAGGACAGCGACACAGCCATGACACAGGAGCTGTGTGGAAACACCTGCTGGAACTGTTCTACTACAAGCTGACTACAGGAATCTGGCTCCAATCCCATTTCTCAGCTATGACAAGTGCTGTTACCATTCAATGAATGCACACTTAAAAAAACAAAGAAGATGGACTGGTGACATGGCTGCATATTGGTATGGCTGACATATTCCATGACACTCTGGGTTCCAAGCACTGGGAAGAACATGAACTAGAGACAGAGAGCAAGGATAAGCAGCGAGGGGAGGTGAGCACACATAGCTGCTCAGAGTTTTGTCAAACCTCACTCTGTATAGGACCAGAGAGGAAATGCTTATGATTTGTAAGCTGTTTGTATTCTCTGCCATGTGTTCTTTTTTATGAGTGAGGCTCCAGAGCAATAACAGCAACAATAAACACAACGAAATAAAATGATACAAAATATAACAGGACAAGTAAAATGAATCGGCATTGAAATTTGCTTTAGCTTCTCTTTTTCTTCTCTTTTATGCAGGGTCTCACTACACATCTCAGACTCACAGTGATCATCTGGTGTCTGCCTCCCTAGTGCTGGGATTAGAGGCATGTGCTACCCTATACAGACTCCATCGCTGGCTCAGTGCACCCAGAGCCGGACCAGTGAGGCATGTAGTGCCAGGGATTGAATCCTGACCCGTGCGCTTACCTAAGCAAGCACTTAGTCTGCTGAGCTATAATGCCAGCCCTTGAAATTCATTTTAAAAGATTGTAAGCTCTGTTCATCATCATGCTGTTACAGTGTTGTACTTGCTAGAGTTGTATACTGAAAGATGAGCCTAAAATATACATTAGGAAAAATGGTAAAAATGCAACATCTTAAAACTTAGGGGTCTAGATTCCTGTATCCCTTGAAAAACTAATTAATTAAAACTTTTCTCAACTCTTTCTGAATAAAATAGTTAAACAAAATATAATTAATATCAATCTAAAAACTTCACTAGAACCCTAAGCAAAAATAAAATATTAACAAAACAACACTAAGGCTTACTTTTATAATCCATCACTCCATAAGCAGATTAAGTTCTTTATGTCTTAGGACTTATTCAATGTTCATAAGTTTCTGATACTATTGCTATAGTACATACTTCAGAACAAATAAACCATAGAAAATCAATTTCAATGTAAGTGCTTATGTATGATGAGCTTAATTTTGATTGATATTTTAACTATTTCTATGTATAACAAAAATTGTGATACTAATTTGCTTAATAGAGTTAGGAAGCACAAAAATTTCATGATAAAGTAATACACAATGTATATATATTCCATGTATTTTACAGTCTATTATTTTGATTTTCATTTACATTAACAGCTACAGATTTGGTGGCAGACTTGGCTACTAACTCCAGTTATAAAAAAATCATAAACTCATCAGGTGATATTTTACTGTGAAAAAAATACATTGGAAAGTTACTAAAAGTATTTGCTAAATGTCCAGTAACCTTCACACTTCCAAGATATACCAATATCTCCCTGAAAACAGGATTTGACTTTGCCTTTGGGAATCTTAGAAGTGAAAAAGACGGGAGAGACAGACAGACAGAGAGAGAGAGAGAGAGAGAGAGAGAGAGAGAGAGAGAGAGAGACAGACAGACAGACAGACAGACAGACAGACAGACAGACAGAGACAGAGAGGGGGAGAGAGAAGAGAAAACATGAAAATGCCCTATTTTTAGATGCTAATTAACATAGACAGACAAACTAACTGGTAATTTTTTTAGAGCTCAACTGCTGGGCAGTCGCAGTTATTAATGCCAGTAAGTGGCCAAGGTCCTTTCAGAGGTCTGTGCCTTGGTGCTGCATTGGGAACAAAGCGCTGCAGGACAAGCAGGAACAGAACAAATCCAGGCTGGATTTCTTCAAACAAGAAACTCTAATTTGATCAAATTCTTCAATAACTCTGGAGCTGTGCCTCATGACCCACTGTGAGTTGGATAGGAATTCACAGCCAATGCACACATTATTAATGCATATGCTTCTTACAAAGCTCAGTGTATTTGCTATGGTTTTGGACAGGAGTTAGAGATGACAACTATACTTCATGTAAAATAAAGGGATTGTGAGAACTACCAGCCTACTAAACAAAAGCGCAAATAGCCAGAAATATTTAAGCATTACTTCAGCAGTAGAAATCTCCCACATATCTGCAGTTGATGCAAATTAATTACAAAGCTGGATGACATGCCAGGAGTTGCAGGACAAAGTGACCCAGAAGACCTTCTCTGGCACAGTGCATGAGTTCAGTGATTTGTCAAATATTTTTCAATTCATGGAAAATGGAATATATAGAGAAATTATGTTCACAGAACAATTTCAGCAAATCTGGAGGCATGTATTTCAATTCTTAGATGACACTTCATTTGCATAGATTCTGAACTGTTCAGGCTAGGGCAGGTTTTTCTGGCTCCCAGATACTGATATTATTATTATTATTATTATTATTATTATTATTATTATTTTGCTGAACTAGGGCTTCAACCCTGGCGCTTCTGCTTGCCAATGAAGTGCTTATTCCACTGAGCCATCTCCTCAGCCCCCAGCTCCCAGAAATCCATGAAGTGCTCATAATCACATTGAATGTAGCTCATAGAGATGCGAAAGATCATGGGGTAGCCAAAGTGGCAAAAATAAACGGTTTTGTCTAACCTTCTAGTCAAAGATTATTAAATAGGTAGCATCAGGTTATTCCAGTCAGTGAAATTCTTGCAGTAACTCTGTAAAGCACTACATTTTTAGAATTCTATTGTCTTAATGTACAAATTTCAATGCTGGTGAACATAATTAGTATAAAAAGAAGATACTCTGCTTAATATTTACAGTTTTTCTAGGAAGAAGAGAACAGGTGAAAGGTAGATTATCGTCTTTGAATGATTCTTACCCACAAGTGTAGCAGCTCCATGAGGCTCTCGCTGATGCATATTTTGGGTGTTCTCTTGTGCCTCACCTGCCTGTCTTTTTGCAAGCCGGCTTGTCAGCAGCTGTAGTCTGATGAGTTGATTAAATTGTTTGTTCATCTCAGTAGCGAGTAATAATAGGCAAGAGGAAATAAATTCAATAAACAGATTTCCCCCAAGAATCATATAGAATGTAATATGAAGGCTCCCCATAGGAAATACAGGCAGATTTTACCAAAGGAAACAGAAACAGATGCTTTCTAGGAAAAAAATGACCATATTATAGGTATTATTGCTTTCAGGAAGGTAAGGTATATTAATTTTGGTCAAGACAATCAGTTTTCAAATGGTAGTTTTTAAAATTTCACCCTTTCTGCATTGCTTATAGGGTAAAGACCAGCATGTGGACCTCGATTTAATGTTCTACTAACTTGTTGATATTGAATAGCTATCCCTAATATTGTAAATTATTTAAGCATCACACATACATATTTGTAAAAACACACCAAAATGTAACATAAAAATCTACATCGGAAGCAGAAATAACGAGGATGACAAGGTTGCTCACACAGGTCTGAAGCTTCCGGTGAGGACATGGAAGAGTGCGGAAAGGAAGAAAAATTGGCAGAGTGTGCAGTATGACATCTCAGTGCTTTCTTAATTCTAAGTAATGACAAAATCTGGTGTGTAACCCTGGAAAGAGCGTTACAATCATTCTTCTGTAAATGGGGTAGCCCTAGAGATTCTATGACAGTGGTGACTATGGAGCAAGGCAATCCAGATAGCATAGCTTGAAACAGGAACTACTGTGCAGTATGTGCAGCCAAGTTAACAAGTTTTCTTTTCTTTAATTATTATATTGGCATGTTTAAGGACATCTTGCCATCTATTTTAGAATTATCAATCTTGATTAACATGTGACCACTACAGAGGTAGGTCCAGGTCAATAACAGCAATGTTAGGCAAAGTTGAGGCAATTTGTTCTATAAGAACTGAACATTCAGTCTTGCAGAAAGGAGAAAATGATGGAGAGAAATGTGGTTGAATGAGACATATTCCTCAGAAGGAGACAACGGTGAGATTGTGCCAGAGGAAGCAGGAAAGTGTATCCAGAAGTCAAAGGAGAAAGTGGAGCTCGGGAGGGAGTGAGCGCCATCCAGAGCCTGTGGTTAACGTGGATGGCAATTCTTTTCATCTGCCCAGTGGTTATTAAGTTGTGGTGAAAAATTGTCATGAAAATCTGTAGTGTACAATAAATGCATCTTTATCAAAAGACAGTTTCTTAATGTCTTCATAAAATAAAATTATGAAATAACTTTAGAGGTAGAATACTAGTTTACATTTTGTTAGAGTAGAATAGTTGCAATATATTGGGAAAAAGAATACACAATGATTCAATGACCACTTGATGAAATGAATAAATACATCAAAATTTAAGGAATTGGCTCTGAAGATAGCTTGGTACTCTAAGCACCTGCCTGGCAAGCTCAAGGACCTGAATTTAATCCCTGGTAGTGCCTGCCAGGCCAGACACAGAACCCTGGGTGCACTGTGGTGCCTTTTAACTGAGAATGCCCATGGTCATGCACACCTGTGATGCCAGTACTAGTGAGGCTGAGGCCAGAGCCTCACTGTGAATCTGAATTGCATAGCATGACTCTGTATCAAATTAAAAAATTAAATAAAAAACAAATAAATGGTTTGAAAACGTCAAGGAATACATGAAAACGAAAGAGCAAGTTGTGTCTCATTTCCTTTAAGGTGACAGAATTCTCTCTCTATCTCTGCTTCTGTCTCTCTCTCTCTCCCTCTTTCTTTGTTTTTCATTTTCCTGGCAAACTTCAAGAAATTCAGTAAACTTTTATCCTTTATGGAAATTAAAAATGACAATTTTACATAACAAAATTCAAGTAAATACATTCAATTTTTACAATATTGTCATGTGTACTCTATATATAACTTTATACTTTAAGTAAATAGATGTATATATCCATATTTTACTCTATTTTATGATTTATTAAAATGCTATTATTTACTTGACTCAATTTCAATAGAAGGAAATGGTCCTTTTAATTATCTTAATTTGGAATAATGAATTTCAATCTATTGGCAACTCAAAAATGATACGTATGAGCACAAAACTAGAGCAAGCCTGGATACATTAGTTTAAAAAGCATATTATATGAAAAAAGAATAAACGAATTCTTAAAGTATTTTCTATGCAAAATGTGTACTTTATTTAAATAACTGTGCTTTGGGTATCAAAATCTCAAACTTCAACACTTTGAAGAATTTAATTTTAAAAATTTAACACTCTAAAGATTGTCAGTACAAAGTAATACAGCTGAGATCTTTCTAATGAGAAAAATACCATGAAATATACTGTAATCAATACTACTTAGTGAAAACAATGCATAGTGCACACTGACTTTATTTAACATAAAACAAGTGAACATCTTAGCACATTACAAAATCAACTATTAAAATAATCTATGCTAATAATTCATGTTCAAGAACACAAGAACAGGCCTGCATATCCAGGTAAATTTTAAAGTAAAATGGATTGGAATCCGGGGAGTGTTTTATGCCAGTGCATATTTGGTGTACTTCTGAGTCCTTTCTTATTCGGCAGATCTCAAGATGTTTTCGTAGATTTGTTTTTGTATTGTACATCACTAAGATATTAAATCATGCTAGTAGTGTGAGACTTAACAAACAACAATTCAATACTCTACTGGCCCTGTAGCCCATGGCCCACCCTTCCATAACTTTATTCAAACACTATAAAACCCATTCATTCTAAAACTACAATTCAAGGACCTCAGTATATTCAAAGAATTATGCAACCACCACATTTTGGATTTGGAGAATTTCATGCTTACACAAGATACCCCACATCTAGCCTTCATGGTTCTGCATATCCCTGACAGCCTATTCTTTCATTACTCTATTATTTGCCCCATTAGATTTTTCCATTCTTTGCCCCTCCCTACAAGCTATCTTAGAATGCATGATATTTTTCCATTGATTAAATTAAGTTAGCACAATATTCTCATGTACTTCATGCTGTCAAGTTTTAGAGATTCGTTCTCTTCATTTCCAAGGAATATTCAATCATATGGCTGCAAGGCATTTCATTGATCCACCTTGAATACTGTATGATGTATAAGTTATTTTCATTTCCTGACTTATTTTTTTTTTCATTTCCTTACTTATGAACAGTACTACTAAGAATAAGTTTTGAGTGAGCATATAATTTTCATTCATTTTTAGTACATACGTATATGTGCAATTATTGGGCTTTATAGTTACTCTATATTTAAAAGATTTTAAGAAACTTGGAAATTTCCTTTTCATGTGCCTTAATGTTTTATGTGTTAACCAGCATTGTATAAGCACTATAAATTCCCCACATACATGTCAACATTGTCTTTTTCTTACTTTTTTGAGATTACCTATCTTACTGGCTTTGAAATGGTATCTCTTAATGGTTTTGGTTTGCATTTTCTTAATGATTGTTGATGTTGAACACTTAATAAAACTCATTGGCCATTTACAGCTATCTTCTTAGGAGAAAAATCTATTTAGACAATTTGTCTTAGTTGATTAGGATTAGTTGTCATTTTACTATTTACATCTTACCGTTCTTCATGTATGCTGCATGCAGGTCACTAACTAATCAGATAAATGACATGCATGCACTATGTGCATTTATTCCCCACCATTCTGTTGATTGTCTTTTCAGTTTTTGAAAGTATTAAGACTCATTTTCTTTTCAATTTTGATCCACTTAAGTTCAATATTTCAGTATGATATCTATAAAATAGTTGTCTAGAAGAGTTGAAAGCCTGTTTATAAAACATATCTTTAATTCGCCTTGTATGCTTATTTATGCATTCATGCATATATATATATATATATATATATATATATATTTTTTTTTTTTTTTTTTTTTTTTTTTTTTTTTTTTTTTTTTTTTTTTTTTTTTTTTTTGTACTTTTGAGACAGTGTCTCTCTATTCAAATCAGGCTGCACTTGGGCTCATTTTATAGCCAGGATGTTCTGACATTTGTCACTATCGTCCTGCCTCAGCCTCTTCAGTTTGGGGATTACAGGCATTTGACACCATGCCTGGCTTGCCTTTGATATTTAAATTAATAGTTTTATATACTGTGAGATATATGTGTAACTTTATATTTGTAATTACTTATTCAACTGTCTGAAATCACTTAGTATAGGATCTTTTTGTGGGAACTCACTGGTCTGTCAGTATACCCCAGGGAGAAACATTGGGAGGAATGGGGAAAAGATAAACAAGAGAAAGATCTGGGTCAGGCAATGGATATGTGTGACTGGCAAAGGACCTCTGAGCAAAAACAGAGGCATTTATTCATATCTTTGAAAAACTGCAGGCCACAAGGTGGCCAAGCAACTAGTAGCCCACAAGGTCCAGGCAGGATGTTTTCCCAAAGACTGAAGAGGGTGACTCCTTGAGGCAATGAGGCCTCATCCCACCCTCCCTCATAGGATCAATTTCTAGCATCAATGGTCAGTGGCTCCCATTTCCACCTTTGAATTGTCTTAGGCCCTTTTCAGAAATGAATTGACAATATACCGTGCACCACGTTGACTGTTATCAATTTTACTTTTCGAGTATTTTGAAGGAAAAACTGGAGGCTTTCCAGTTTTGTTCTATTGAGACCATTTGAATTTTTTTTCTTAATTTTGTATACATGGCTGTATTTCAGATTGTGAGTTTGTTGGCATCCACTTGTTCATAATTTTCCCTTATATGCTTTTTTTGAGCTTGATAGGGCACACCTTGTGTGATCTTTATTGATCTCACTTAGGTCAGTAGTAACGTGTTCAGTTTTCTTCTTGTACACAGTGATGTGAACTGCTCTGCTTCCTTCTGCGGTCTAAAATTTAAGGTAGTGTTTTTTATCATTTGAAAGAAGTAGTATTTTGATTTATTGATTATTTTTTTCTATCTTGAACTTCATCAATTGCCACTCAGATTGTTATTATTTTCTGTTTTACTTCTTTTCTGTGTAGTTTTTCTTCACTGAACCAGTATTATAATATGAAATATTGCATTATTAATTTGCAATCTGTCTGCTTATATATATATATATATTAAATATATATATAATATATATAATATATATTATATATATTTAGTCTCTGCCTATCAATTATTGATTATGTTCAGAATTCTGATGTATTTATCTTCTGTTCATTAAAATAATATTCACCCCTGTCTATTTGTAGATTCTGCATCTGGAGCCAAACAACTCGAAATAAAGGTTTGAAGAAGCAAGTTTTGTCTGTATTGAACATGTACAAACACATTTCCCAAATCATTTATAACTAGGAGTTTAGCAAATATTTACATAGCATGTATGATGTTGAGCGTTGCAAGTAATGAAGAGAGTTTCTTGTGTGCAGAAAGATGTGAGTGGCTTATATGTAGATATTTCATCCTTTTATAAAAAAAATTGTTTGCTCTGGAAAATTTGGTATCCATGAGAGAGCCTCAAACCAAATCTCTCAGAATACCAACAATGATTATATTGAACCCAACTTGTGAGTGTGATGTGTATAACCATGGAAATAAGCTCAAAATTCTTTCTGCTTTTGTTACTTAAGCTATTGCTTTAGTGTGGGAGAGAATATATCTATTATAATTTTTCAGTTTTAGGTTCATCATTCTTGGACACAGTGGCAGATGCAGAGAATAGATCAGTTTTCTGTCTCTGTGAGATGAGAAGTTGGATCTGATGGGTTTACTTGGCTATAGGATTTTGAAGACCTCATTTCCTGTGTTACATTTGCTTTCATGCCATTCCTGCTGTTGAAGGTGGGGATTTGAAGTCTCGGAACATAAGTGTTCAAATACATATCCTTTATTTATGTACTTGTCTTTTTTTTTGTCTAAGCACAATTACTTTATTAAACTAAATTAAAGTAGGAACAGTGTATGTTAGGATTTAAGAAATGGACTACATGGGTTTCTCTAAAACAGGTACAGTAAGCAAATCTATACAGTTAGACTTTTGAGGACTAAATGAGTTAATACATATGAAGTGCTTGGAGTAGTACCTGGTCACATGTTATGCCATAAAATCACAACCAGATTCTCAGTGAGGGGCAGGTCAAACACTGAGGTCACAGTATTGGATGTCCTAATGGCTGAGCACCACAGGCATTCAGAGGCGACACCAGCAATGCTAACTAGCCATATAGTATGAACTCTCAGTGACAGATACATTTTAGAATTTCAGCCAAAGGGAAAATTGCAAGGAAGAAGTTTTTTGCAGTGCTTGTTAATGATTCATTCCACAGAGTAACAGAGAATTATTTTATGTACATATACCAGCTGACTGATCTCCAAGCATATTCTATACTGTATGAATGTGAGAGCCTCTTGTTTGTTTTGAACTATTACCCCTATTTTAATTAACATTACTTCACTCTTTCATGTTTCCTATTTAATTTTGTTGTATTGCTACAAATAAGCACTTTTGCTGAGCTCTGCAGGTTTGCTCAGGGCTATGACTCTGCAGAACTCCAGACGGCACCATCTATATTGTGCTCCACACCAGCCTCTGAACTATGGAAGCTTGGCCCCTCTCTGCCTTACATGGCCCTGTTTTCTTTCTTTCTTTCTTTCTTTCTTTCTTTCTTTCTTTCTTTCTTTCTTTCTTTCTTTCTTTCTTTCTTTCTTTCTTTCTTTCTTTCTTTCTTTCTTTCCTGTCTTTCTATGTAAGTATGTACTTATGTAAGTATGTATGTATGTTTATATATTTTAGGGAAGGGTCTACAGGGTATTTGAGGTCTCAGTACTAGATTGTACTCATAGTGATCCACCTGTTTACAGCCCTCCAAGAGCTGTGATTACAGGTGTGCACCACCAAACCGAGACTCAATTGCTGTCTCAGGGGCTGTACAGGCATGGCAGGCTGGGGAATCGATCCCCAGACCTGAGCCCTCTTGCAGACGCTTTAATCTGCTGAGATATTTGGCTGGCCCTCCTGGATGTTTATTATTATTATTATTATTATTAATTACTTAAGAACAAATAGCAGTGAGACAGTTTCAAGACAAATTAACAGGACAGATTCAACAAATCAATACATTGCAAAATGTTTTTGTAATGTTTCGGTGTCATATAAGGTGCATACATGATATTATACTTACAGGCATTATTATAGCAGATGCCTCTAATCAGTGAATGAAAAGAGTGCAGCTAAATACCTACCTTATTTCTCTACAGCTGATTTATATCACAGATTCGACAATTAACACCCTCTACCTTGTTATCTCCCCAGTCTGTCCATAGTACTAGAAGCCAACATAATATCTTGTCCAATGACTATTAGTGCAAATCTTGCTTCTCAGAGAATTATGCAGAAGCACAGCATATTTATCCTAATTGTACTGTTTATGTACACACATCATCATTCTTCCTTTGTATCCCCCCCCTTTTTTTTTGTCTAGACCTGTCAGAGATGGCCACTCCATTGTCATTAAAGCAATATAGGTGCCTGAACTCGGCGACACAATCCAACACAGTCCAGCATTCCACATTAATAGTGAGTTATCTGAAGTTGTTGACCATAGCCATTTACACTTCAATTTATTATTATGGCCCCATGTTACATACCTCATTTTTATACTTTCCTGCTGGATAGTTAAGACAAAGATACATCAAGACAGATATACCAAAAGATGCAGCTTTTGTTTTTCTTGAAGTTGGTGAAGTCCCCTCAGGGTTTATCTTGTAATCCTGTACCTTACTCTGTAGATGTTTTGTCTGTGTCATTCGTGTGGATGAGTCACAGCCAATGCCTGACCAGTTTGCTCACTAAGAGAGACTGAGAGAAAGTTTTCACTCCATGTGACTCTCTCTAGGCACACCATACATCATCAGTCTCTTTCCTCTGTGGTTCCATAATCTCCTTGAACAGAAAATTTGGGATACAACTGAGTTTCATGATGTTACAGTACAGGTTCTCCTATGCTCTGAGTCTTCACTGACCTTAAAAGGCTAGGGCCAAAATGTTGGCTGGCCTTGTGGCTCTTCTATTTCTCCAATTTGATCTGTGAACATAAGTTGTTAACCATCCAGAAGAAAAGCTGATTAGTACCCTGCACCATATGCCGCTCAGTTTGCCCTAACTATATGACTCAATTGTCTTTAGTTGTTGTTGTACATTTCTATTTGTATTTCTTCTTTTCACTTCTTATACTAGCACGACTATACAATATTTGCACATGCGTGTCTGGTTTATTTCACTTACGGGTATATGTTCAAGTGGCATCCACTTCAATATAAATGCTTCAAGTTTATCATTCTTTACAGCTGAGTAATACTTCATTATATAGAAATACCACATCTTTTTCAACCATTCCTCATGTAATGTACATCTTAGTTGTTTCCAAGATTTTCCTATCACAAATTGTGCTGCTACAAACATAGATACACATGTATCACTATGATATAATGTTTTCAGTTCCTCTGGGAAAATTCCCAGTAGGGGGATAGCCATCTTGAATGGGATTTCCAGTCCTACTCTTTTGAGGAGTCTCCACACTGATCTCCACAATGGTTGTACCAGTCTAAATTCCCACCAGCAGTGGAGAAGTGTTCCCTTTTCCCTACAACCTCTCTAACATTTGTCGTTGGCTGATTTCCTTATGGTAGTCATTTGTTCTGGAGTAACATGGTTTCTCAGTGTTGTTTTTATTTGCATTTCACAGGTGGCTAGCAATGTGGAGCAAATTTTCATATATTTAT